>CAJPEV010000222.1:55239-88248 GCA_905338385.1 Darwinula stevensoni | reverse complement strand
AAATCTTGCTATCCTGTCAATCGAACATCAAGTTGCTTCTTCCATTGATTTCAGCGAAGTTATTAAAGATTTTGCAGCCAGTAAATCAAGAAGAGCTGTATTTTGATTGCAGTCGTTTGTTTGTAAGAATTGATTTTGATTACATTATTTGTGCTGAGAATCAGTCCTGAATAACAGAAATATTTAATAAATCTCATTATCCAGTAAAACGTGTGTGCATGTGAAAATAACAATTAGCAAGGGGGGGGGGGATCTGGAGTATGGGGGCGGCAGTAACAGTCACTCGCCCCGGGCGGCAAATTTCCTAGTTACGCCACTGCGGCCAGGTGAAAGATCGTCGAATGAAAGTGCTGATGGTCAGCTGCGTCGTTTACATCATCATCTGTTTCATGTTCATCGTTGCCGACGTGAGCGTGGATGCTTACGCTTGCAGTGCCAAGAAAGTACTACAGAGGAAGGTAAAGTCTTTAACAATCCCAAGAATACTTTGAAAAGAAAAGAAAATAAAGAAAGAAGAGATAAAACTTACTTTAAATATTTGGCTTTCCATTGGAGACTTCAGAAAAAAAGAGCATGCATACTTTTCCTCTGTTTTAACCATTTCATGGAGGAATTTACTCTCTAAAAATCTAAAATGGATATTCAGGGTTTTCCATAAATTAATTTACCGAGGGATTTTCAACTATTCTCACCTTAACTAATTTAATTAATGTTGTTTGATATTGTTTTTGCCATTAATTGCCATTATTGTTACAAGTTTTTATTCCAATTCTCGGTGAAGGAATACGCAAATTTTCCCTGACATTTAAATTGAATACTAGTTAGTAAAAATTAAGCATGGCTAAAACCCCTCGGTAAACTTACTTATTTCGGCAGTCTAAAACGGCGGGGGAAATGCAGAATCTCGGGTCTGAATAACACTGAACTCTCGATCTGCTGAACACAGTCACTGCCATTCCACTCTCAGGAAGTTGCACACGACACGAACAGAGATCTCTTGGAGAAGTCGGAGGAGGACGAGGGTTCAGAGTACGTGAGAGTCCAAGATGCTGTCACGGCGTCTCTTCTGTCCTCATCCAAGTATGAGGATGTCACTTGGGTCACGCAGGGGACTGTGAATCACTTGCGAAGAGCAGTTATCCTTGCCGATGCTTGGAAGGTACGCGAAATCCTCTCCCATTCAGTCATGATCGTCAGAGGGGGGCATGTGTGTGTGGACTCCTGTACCGAAGTCTGCGAAAACACGTATTTTCAGGTTCCTGAGTTGAAACGTTTTGAAGCTTAGCAAAGCGTGCAGCATATGTAATGACATGAAAATGCCCCTGGCCACTTTAAGCCTTAACCCTGCATAATTTTTTTCTTTTTCGGCGAAAAGAATTTGGTAGGTTTCACTTTCGACCTAGAACATGGATCAAAGGGGGAAAAAATTGTTTTAAAGTCATATTTGTAAGCAGTTGGCCTGAAAATGTGATTGTTGCTCATTTGTTGCGAACTGCATTTTCATATTTCTAACCCACGCTGCATGAATGCTATAGAGCTCAGTTGGTCCGTCAACATTCGTATATACCTCAACACCAAAGAAAATGTAAAAATACGGATGAGTCTGGACCCTGGATTAACGTAAAGTTTAAGAAAATTAAATAAAAACGTCAGTCCGCCATACGACGAAGCCAGAATGGTTTTGAATTGCTTACCTCCAAGAGTGCATGGCGCCTAGCGACCGCTTAGTTGCTAGGTGTAAGGACCAGACTGATGCACATCTGCTACGAGCAGATTTACCTCAAGAGCTCGCTACCTGGGCATTCTAAATTTTTTTACTTCGTATGTAGCATGTCAGCTACTTCATCCATTAAATTGTTAACAGTAAATTTTCGTATTTTCATTGTTCACAATTCCTTTGGTTTTTTCCAATTACAAATATTGATTATTCATGGTAACGTGCTGCCAAAGGGTGGAACTGTATTCCTGCGTTTCCAACGTAATTGTGTTCCAACAAGTAGAGCGTAACGGACAAAATAAAGTGTAGAGTAATTGATAACCTCTCCGCTTGATGGCCTTAGCATGTGAAACGGTTTTTAGAATGCTCAAGTAACTCTGGATTAAACCTTATGAAACAATAGTATTCAAATTTCCAATCATGTCCACGTAATGCTACGAATTCGCACCGTAAGAATTTTAATTTAAAAAATCAGAGAAAAAATTAATCCCCTCTTCAAGATAATTGCGCTTTAAACGACCACAGAGAAGCTTGAAGGGCACAGACTGCTTCGTCGTATTTATTCGTAGTTACTTCAACGTGAGTCGTGATTGCAATTTGGTTTTTAACGCCCCCGTCTTCTTTAGATGGATTTGCCAAATCATGGATACAATACGATTTAATCGCTATTTAACGGGGGTAATCTCCTGTATTGTACTTCCACGCCAACGGCTGACATTTTAAAGGAGAAATGCTAAGTGCGATGATTTATCATATCGGAAATATACGCATTAAGTAATCGGGGAGAGACAACTCGAGTCCTACAGCTTCACTTAGACAGATAAAGACGTAAGGTAGTTCCCCTCGTCAGTCATCTCCCCTGTCCGATCCTCATGTCACTTGCCTCCATTTTTCAGTCACGTCTGCTATAAAGTCGTCAGGTGGGTTCTGTTCCTGCATTCGCCTAAAATTTCCCTTCTGATTTATCATGAAATTCAAGCGAAGAGGCAATGAAAATGTGTTGATGTGCATTATTAAACAACGACCTCATAACAATGTGTCGACATTTAGGAGGCATACGGAGGCATAGGGCTAAAAAGTAGTCATATTTCATAAGCAAGGGGGAAAAGCGAGGAAAGAGGCAGCCTGGAAATTCTAATCTCCTTGAGGGGCGATCCCATTTTAATGATACATTTTTCAGAGATCACGTAGAAAGCCGTCATAATCTGAGGAGTAATGCTTTGGACTCAGATAGTTCAGGTGCTCCACATTTTTTTAAATTGAATTTCATGGGTTCATTACCGTTCGTTCATCAAAATCGATTCCAGTTAACAAAGGTAATTAATTCTGGAACTGCCAAAACTCGGGTGGTCATATATTTAACTTGTTATTCCACATCTTTATTCCTAAAGATTATCATCAAAATGCTTTGCCTAATTATTATCCCGTATTCCTGAAAATACTCAGTATATTGGAATATTCAAGTTTACAGCGCATCAAACACAAATGGTTAAATTTTTGTATCAGCGTCCGTCGGACCCAGAATGTTAGTTAGTGAGTTTAATTACTTTTTCCTTCTCTTTTGCATGAACCTTTTCCAATTATTGTTGACAGGGGCCGCTGTCCATAGCTCTCTTCCTTTGGACTGGTAAGGACGTTGAGCCTACGATTAAAGCCATTGAGTGTCTCAGAGCCTCCCATCCATCAGTAAAGCAAAACGCCACATTCAGCTTCAGCTTTCACCGCTACATTCAGCAAGAGAAATCGGATTGGAAACACTGAAATGGAAGTTGCGATGCCCTCGACGAGGCCTTGGAGCGCCTTACATCGGGCAGGAAAAACTTCATGGGAACCAGAGTTCCATATCCGGTCGGCCTTATGAGAAACGTGGCACGAAAAAGTTCCCGCACTCATTTCTTTACAATCTGCGACATGGACATCACTCCCAGCCTCGGGCTACGGACGGATTTTCTGCAAATGGTGACAAGGGAAGGTCTGCAAAAAGAAGAGAAATCATTGTACATCATGCCGGTCTTCGAAGTGCAGAAAGGTGTATCTATGCCAAGTGGTAAAGAAGAACTGAAGACTTTGGTCCAGAAGGGAACTGCCCGACAGTTCTACATTTCCTGGACTCCTATAGCTCATGTAAGGAAATTCTTTAAAAAAATTGAATCCCTTCATCGATACCCCGAAAACCCGTTCATCAGCTTAAAAATATAAACAGGATGTCCCAGAATTGACTGAACATAAGGAGTTTCGCATCCGGGACTATACCATAGGCAAAGCGGAATACCTATGTTTAAGTCGATTCCGAGACACCTTCTGGGTTCGCATGGAAAAAAAAATTAAATAGAAAAACTTCCCACCATCCGATCTTCCATTGGTTACAATACTAATGTCATGAGACGAATTTTCTTCCGTGTCAGAATTCCATACGTAGCACCTGCGCCGATTACCGGCGCTTTCATCGCGGCTTAAAAGGTTGTGGACAGTTCGTCGTGGACAAAACGTTGCTAGCCCATTTCATCGTTGCACTACTTCGTCGCAGACGCAAATCGTCGCACTTCCCTTTTCGAGAGATTATTTCAGGGTGGGGGGGAAGGCGCTTGTGGTGCATTTAGGGATTCCTCCAGATGTGGGTAAGAAAATACATGTATCATCTATCACAGCTTATGAAGTAGTGAAACTTTCATGTCAACACTGTGAGTCGCTCTTTAGTACAAGCCACATCCTATTACCCTAACAGATCGACAGCCACATTTAAATGCCATTGCTGAGTCACTTGATCTCTGTAGAGTGAAAAATTACACTTCCTAGTGCATTTTACCATCCCTGTAAATTAACAGGGGATTTGCAGACCCGTAGGGGGTCAGTGGCGAGACTTTATGTTGTACGCGAAAACATGACCTGGCAAAAAATAAAGGACAAAACAACAAAATGAGATTCCGAAAGGATTGTCCCTTAAATCAACTTGAATAATATATATTTCTTGAAACCCATTGGCATGAACTGGCATGTTCTATGAACATACAAATTTACGGGATAGTGAAAGGGGTCCGCACAGGTCCCCCTTCTATTCAAAAGAGGTCCAACGGTTAGGAAAACATTGGGAACTACTGCTGTAGGTAGTTGGATCTATTCCAGTGTCATGCAAATTAAAACTCAAATTTGTACATGAACGGCGCAGCTACAAAATAAAAGCCCTAAAACGACAGAACCATGTTCCCTTCCCTTTCCTCTCTCCAACTGACAGAAATCAGGAACTCCGGTACCCCCTTTCCTTCAAGGGCTTGTCTGCAAGATAGAGCCTCGCCGTGCATGTGCAACGATCTGTGTCAGCAACGAAATAGTGCAACTACGAAATGAGCTTGCGACGTTTTGTCCACAACTATTTACACGAAAGCGTCAGTCACGCCTGGGCCTGATTAGACAGGATGATGAAAGCATCTATTTATAAACCATGATGGTTATTCGTAGGGTGGAATCATACTCCTGCTTATCATCGTCCTTAAAAAAGGGTATAATGCAGCGCTAAACTATAAGTCTCTATCCGCAATGGAAAGTGAGACAGTACTCGCGGGACTCAGCACATTTGGAACTCAGCACTCATAATAGGCTGCTTATATCTTATGGTACTAGCGGCCTGCGGCCGATAAGCTGGCCATAGGCGGAAATTTGAATCGCGTGTGAGGATAACGTCTCCTTCGTATCCTCTGTTCATCGCATTGCCCATTCGAAATTGAACCGCTTCATTAGACTTAACCACTTACAGCTTACAGTACACAGGGAGATTTTTGTTCCTTAAAACCATCATGATGTTCAAGCTCATTGTCATAATTGGCATTGTGAACGCATCGGTTTAGCAGGTTTTCATGAGACTCAAGACGACTTTGCTGATTTCGTTGTCCCAGCACATTCAATACTCATGCATTACCGATTAGTTAATAGAGCTATTAACATTAGCTTATTGTACAGATACTACTGATTCCGAAACAGTACGGGCCATTTCCAAGAACTTGTTCGACTTTTGCACTGAAGGATGTTTGCGCATGTGCGGCACAATACTAAAGAATAATTCCTGAAAATTAGCACATTAGCACCAGTGAGCAACACTTTCAGAGCCTCAGGATCAAGTGTAAGTTGCAGTTGGAGCACTTTCCCGTTGTGGCAGCAATGTGAAAGAAATGCCCTCTCCCTACAGCAAAATGTACAACCTGACAGTGCTCGCTGTGACAAACGCCTGTAATTATTGAGATGACAGGAAGAGGCATGACAAAATGTCCCGAGTTCTGTAGTGTAAGGGTAGCACACCTGACCGGCAAGCAGGAGATCTGACTTCAATTCCCAGCACCCCCGGCTTTCGACACCTAAGTGCTGCGTTCCTTGCTTCAAGTTGCTCAGCAGACTCAACGCCTCTCCTATTCCTGAGCTCAGCATTCACTGCCTCTCGCTGTTCAGCGGTCTGAGCATAAGCTCCTTACGTACAGCTGCGAGTTGTTCATCACTCATTCTAGCCTTTACGGCTAGCACCTTCTAAAGCACAGATTTAGGCATTTCGCACCGCAACTGCAATGGCAAACGTTGTTTCCGCGCCAGTACCAATCGTTTTTTATCTGCAGCGACTGCCTCATCGCCGTCCTGTGGGACCTCCTTCAACGTTTTCTCTTCGCGTTCAACCTCACCTCGCAAAAATCGCCACCATATTGATGGTATAAGCGGCCCGTTTGCGCGACATATGAAACAAAAAACTTACGTGATTATATAGACTTCATCAATCATGTGAACTCAAATTAATCGGGCATTGCACGAAATGCAACCAGAAAACTATTGCGTGGAGCGTCACACGCATTCAGTCAGTGGCACCTTTTCATTGACATAGCTTAGTATGAAGCCTATGGCTCAGACTGGCATGGCCCAATGGACCTAGCATTAAGAGAGTTGAAGAGCCAAGCATATGGCCTAGAATAGCTTAGCCTCATGGACCTAGCGCTCCGAACGATGGATGGCCTAGCCCTTACGGACCTGGCGCTTTGAGCAGTGGATGGCTTAGCCCAGGACCCAGAATGGCATAGCATCGTAGGACCGCGCGTTGGGGGTGACAGCCACTACCACGACCACCACCATCACCACAACTTTTGGCCTCTTCGAATTAAAATATTAGATAATGAGAAATCGTCAATCAGTGCTCAGCAGCGTCAATTAAGTAAGAAAATATATAGTATGGGAGAATAAACACAATCGTAAACAACCTTTCAACTTTTTCGCTGTCAACGGCAATCGGTTCTCGACCCATGATGACAGTTGCCTTAATACGGGGGCCCTTTAACATTACAGAATAGTGTTATCCCAATTGGCTCGATGCTTCTAACTTCTCCAACATTTTCTTGGACTTCTTATTGGGCTGGATTCCACTATGTATTGTTCAGTTTTTGCCCTTAACTCGACACATTACCTAAAGCTTGCAGCAATTTCCACTAAAAATCAAAGGAAACCATTATCTGTGCTGTTTAGTTCATTGAGAATCTTGGAATCTTTCAGGGGCCAACTGATTACGCAAGATGGTTCAACCTCCCACCAAGTAAGGAAAATGAAGCCCACTTACGAGGTGGAATGGAGTTTCCTATATGAGCCTTTCTTCATTCTCACTTCCTCCGCCCCCTATTACTACGAAGGAATCAAGGAGTACTCATACGACCGAGGAAGCTACGTTAGTTTCCAGCCATATCCTCCTCCAGAGAGCCCAGATGAAAATTTGTATGCAATTGTATTTTACCATTCTTCAGGCGTGCGAGCTGGAAGCCCGTGGTTGGAAATTCCTTGTCTTGAACAACGCATTCGTAGTCCACGACGGATTCAAGTTAACCACCAAGTTCGATTTTGTCTGGAACAAGGAGATCAGGAAGGAACTGGCGAGGACGGCATTGAATCACCACCTCTACCGAGCGGATCTCATAGCGAAGATCGGGACCCATGCCAAGAAATGCTCCTCACTCTACTACCGATCCCTGGAAGTCTTCCTTGTGCTCGCCGGGCATTTATGAGGAATACGCGTCCTTCAATATGAGGAAACAGAAAAACCTCCAGCTTGCTTTCACATGTGATCTTGATGTGATTATTAAATGCTCAGTCAGCAAATGGCAAATCTTCATATTTTGGAGAGAAACCATGGTTAGAACCTCCTGATTTAGAAGGGGATTTCGTGATTTTTAAATAAGTGCAAAAAGGTGTGGATACATGGAAATAAATACGGAACGAATTGTGAATAGCATTCATGAACAAATGAAGCCACATCATGCTATGAGTTCCTCTAAATCATGAGATCATGCCGGTCTGAGATCTCGGATGAGATTTATCGGGATCCCGACCCCTGCATCAATCGGAACCCTGAATTCCTCATGAGGAGAGTGACTCCCGAGGGGGAAAACGGCGGGATCCCACGTGTATGGCACAGGAGCACTTACTCTTAGATCGGAAAGACGACATCGACGGCGTCGCAACCATACCGTTTCTCTATCCCCAATTTCTCGAGGGGGCCTGAAGTTCCAGGCCTGCCTTTGCTGAGATTGCTCGGCTTACGAAGGTGATGGCGATACGCCGCCCTTGCATCATCACTATCGACCTATTTTACAACCGGTCCAATGCAAAAAGTCAAACGAACTTTAGTCCGTTTGACGAAGCGAACGTTCACAGGCAAACACATGCTAAAGAAGACGAATGTCGACCACGAGGTGCATGGTCGAAGTGTCGACGGGTCTTGGCAGGGCATGCTTCCGGATTCAGTAAGGCGGCTCCAATAATCCCTTGGGAACTCGCTCCTTCACTCCGCCTATGCGCACCGCAGGCCTGCTTTCATCTACACTTCGCACGTGAATCGCTTCACTTCGTTTAGACCTATTCTCGATCGCTCTTTTCTTCCATTAGCATAAGCTGAAGTATTAGACCCATAAAAAGAAGTCTTGGAACGACTCAACAGGGCCTACTGGTTCCTATGAGAACCTATTGTGCCTGTTGTGTCGGGGCTGTTTTCCTAAGAGTTAGTATTTGGAAGAAAGTTTGGTTGAAATAATCGGGGAAAATCCCATAGGAGTGAATGGTGGCTAGGAGACACGACCCCAACAAGTATGGCTTCCAATTGCAGCACGCATGCCTATACAGTTCCTATAGGTGCGCCATCTCCAGTTATTTCTTAGCTCGGTGTCTCTCCCATAGCCATAGTAACAGGTACACCCAGCGTGGCATAAGGCCATTAACGTTCGGAAACGTGCGCGGAGAGTTGCGATGTGAGTTGCATGAGGCCGCCAATAAAAGCCCACATACTACATCGTCCTACGAGACGACGATTTAAGGTAACGCCTTGATCTTTGGGTTATCCATCGTCTTCGCTCGGCGTCGGTTCCCCGTCCTTCGCAATGACGATTGACGAAGCGCAGGGGCAAATACGAGAAATTAGGGGTGCTTTAGCCGCGTCCTGTCTTCTGACATGGCCAGCCAGGAGGCAGGGAGGGGGGGGGGGGGTAGTGGCGACCGCCTCCCATGGCCATGTGCGCATTCTGCGCCTTTTAATACGTCCGTGCTTTTGCGAGGACCTACATACTAGTGTTATAAGAAAGTGAGTGGGAAGACCTTAACCAGGTTACCTATATGTGATGAAGGCAGTGTTGAGCGGGATGACTAAATGTACTGGGTTTCGTGGTGTAAAGGTAGCACACCTGACCGGCAATCAGGAGGCCCGGGTTCAACTCCCGCCCGTCCCCTGCCCGTACTCTCTCGTCCATCCAGCCTCCCTTCCTTCAGTTCATTTCGTCACATATAGCTTCTCCTCCCCATGGAGGCCAAGACGCATTCGTCTTTTTGAAACCAGCTTCCATTTACGAGAATCGCGAGAACCGGCAGGCTGAAACCATGAGGTGATCGGAAGACCTCCACGAAGTCAACTACGCATATTCAAGCAGGGAAAACCGATCCGAAAGTGATCAAAATAGACCAAGAGCAGTGAAACGAAGAGGGGGCTTACCTGAAAAGAAAACTACTTCTCGGGAAATTTTCAACATAAAAGTAAATTCAGATTTAAACCAAATTCACTTGTTTCATGCTATTTTCCAGCCCGTGGAACAAATGACAACTTGTTTTGGAGGATCTGCTCAATTTTATGAATTTATTAGTTTCTTTTCCCTCAAAGTATGCTGCAGGGGTGAATTGTTCTGGACACAGAGAGGACAGAGTACACAAGACACACAGAGAATAGAGGACACAACACAGTGGCGTTGACGTTCTTGCTGTTTTCCAGGGTACTCTCCTGATCTGAACTGCTACCTCTGAGGAACTCTGTCGATATTTTCTCTTTCGATGTTTTAACGTGGAATCGTGTCAGCCATAATAGTGTGGCCCTTTCAGTCACGAAAGTCAACTTGGCGCCGGTGCTCCTGTAATCTTTCCCAAATATTGGCATTTTATCTCAAAAATGCGGACTAATGTGAGTCGTGTCAGCCACGTCTTCGTCGAAATTCCCAAATCAGTACTGAGATTATGGTTCACCAAATCTAAACTCTGGCTGATTGTACTGCATGCAAACACGAATAAATCAGATGGGAAGGCGAAGCCCCCAACTCTCCCGTCCACCAAGCTTACGATGCTTTCAACGTTTTCAAGGCCTCAATTGAGGAGTTCTCTGGAAAAAAAAAATCCTATGTTCAAGAGATGCAATTCGAGATGAACGGAAAAAATTAACCCATTGCTAATCTCCAGCTTGTCAAAACTCGGTTTTCAGTCAAATGGTAGCTTGGCCCTTTTTCCAATTGAACTTGGGGTTTCAACGAATTTTTTTAACCTCACATTGTTGCGATGCAGACAGAAAATTGTTATGGACATACGCCATTTTTTCCATATTCAAGTCGCTGGAACTTTCTCCTGCCAGCCTTTCGCCACATTTTCCAATTGAAAATCATAATTTACCAATAAGTACAAGTTTCAAATCAGCTCTTCATCAAAGAATGACATAAAGTTGAATATTCAGGACCAGTTTCGTTCCCGAATGACTCATCAGTGATCCAGTTAAATTTATTCATCATCTCCTACTGTTTCATGGATACCGGGAACTTCTCACATAATCGGCCGCTTTTTCTCCCTTTCCTCCAGTCTGGTTTTTTTCTCATTTTCAGTTTCAGTTCGAAAGAATAGAATTACACCGCCAAAATCGTTCGGCGATGTAAGTAGTAATGGAATATGCATTGAGGCAGCCACGTTGAAATTGTCAGGCAGTGGGCTTGCCACGAGGTGAAAACGTATGAAAATCTGGTTCTCCTTTGCTCGATACGCATCTTGGCACACTGCTGACAACCCTATTCTATGACAAGTCACCTAAAGCGGCGCATGAACTCGGATATGGGAAAAGGACGTATGGGCACTTACACCCTTTTTCCAAAGGACTCCTGAATAAAAGAAAGGACATTCGTGCGTTATCTTCATGCTATGACTGTAACCTCAGATCTTGTGGCGATTCGCTCAATTCAGTGGGAGAAGCATAAAGGTCGTTCTGTTAATTCCGCGCCTCATAGGTGTATAGTCGAGTCACGGGGAATATGGCGAGTTTGTCAGCGAATTTGACAGGTCACCCCATTAGAGGTCTTTAAATGTCAACTAGTTGACGGCCTCCTCCCTTAATCTCCAGCTCGGAAAAAACATGGTTGCCGTAGACAGTTTTTATTCACAAGAACAGCAGGAATATTAAATGTGAAGAGAAGTGGTTGGCCTCTCAGGAAAAACACAGGGACGTCACATGATGAAACTGCTTGCATGAGGAGATCGTAAAGACTGCAAGAAAAAATATACGAGTATATTCAACTCTCAATTCAACAATTCAACAATCTCGTATATTCGACTCTGAAGGGAAGACTCATGTGGCATCCGTGTCAGAATGTCATGTCTTTGACGGTAGGAGTTAATCCTCCGACAAAGACCAGGAATGACTCATGTTTAACTTATGTTATTTTCCTTCTACTGCGCATATTCACAATGACTCGACTATACCTCCCTTTATACACGTTACAGGTAAAGTGGGGAAGCGAAGAATGAATCCATAGCAGACTGTTTTCAAATTGAATTGGTAAACCACGTTGTCTCCAACTGAACAAAATGCTGTTTCTTATCAGATTCTTCATTTTCTTTCAAGGGACATTTATCGATATGATTCTTCCTGGGGTCGGTGAAGGACGTAGAGCCGACCAAGGAAGCGATCGAGTGCCTCAACATCCCATCCTCGAAAAAAGCACCGGTTTCAGCTTCGTCTCTTCCTTCGACGAAAGTAACATGACGAATGTAGAGGCTCTGGAATGGGAGTGGCAACTCCTTCTCGGAGATCGTGGACGCGAGAAACGAAAGACTCGCTCGAACTAAGGAGCTCTACCCGATCAACAGCATGAGGAACAGGGCGAGGAACAGGTTTTGCACTCACTTCTTCACCGTTTGCGACTAGGATATCGCTCCAAACCCTGGACTCCGAAATGGATTCAGAGAGATGATGAAGAAAAATAAATCGCTGGGAAAGGAAAATGCCATCTACATCATGCCGTCTTTTGAGCTGAAAGCTGGAACTCCTATGCAGAAAAATCAGACGGAGGTGCGCCTCCTCTTTGAGTAGGGAATCGTCCCACATTCTTTTTTTCCATTTGGTCTCCACTAGCTCAGGTGAGAATCATGCAGGAAAAAAAGAATAAGCATTTCTCCTGGATCGTAACTTAATGAAAAATCCTTCTCTAAATGAAATACACATTTCTGTCTCGGCACGGGTTCAACTCTAAATTGCAGGGTGGATATCAAGCAAAAGTTTCATATCTCTTCCCACCCATATTTCCCTGCACTTCCGGGTGGATGACCGAAAACGTTAAAAGAAAGCCTCTCCGCAAAAACGCTGGTGCTGGCAACGATGTAACTTGGAGCGTCATGTTGCTTCGTCAATGAAATATACGCACATATGAAATATGACATTAGAGTGTTTCCCCTCCTCTCTGGCTTCCAAAGGGATGCCGCCGCCATCCCAGCGCAAGACAGGGAGGGGGGGGGGCATTGTCGTTGCGCTTCTCAACAGGTTAGTTGAGATTTGTTTCGTGAACTTAGGATCCCAAAAGTGTAGCACTCCATCTATGAGGACTCCACTGCTGCGAATCGTTAGTCGTAGTTGTGGAAATATATTCGCATTCAGCTTTCATTTAATCATTATGATTCCATGGAGAATTCAATTGCATTTGCTCTTTAAGTACAGATCCTATGTAAACGAACTCTTCCATTAGTGCATTCCTAAGCTGTTGTAGTCATACGTCTTCTTTGTGGATACACAAGTAGGGAGAAACTTCTGAAGTGGATTGGAAACGATGACTCCGACTATTTCCTCTCTCGCAGATGCGATGAGCTTTTAATTTCTCTCATCACATGAGTCATCAGGGCAAAGCAAAGGTCTTTCCTGTTTCTATTGAAGTCTTCGTACTTAACTCAAATGAACATACATTTTTACTAGGGCTGTCGAGCGATAAAAAAAATGTAATACGTTAATCATGAGCCATTTGATCCAATAATCGGTCGACTAATCGAATTTGTCCGAATCGTGTCCTAGGCGTTGCGTATGATTCTGCTAGTGCCGTGCTCAACACCTACACCGTAAAAAAATGTAGGTTCTGGAGTGGAACTTTTATAGACCCATTTTCGCGAAGTTGAAACTGAATCCTGGTGCCACAACAATCTGAGGGCGTTGACAAGGCTGAACATGAACGCTAAGATCCTCACTTCTTGGGAAAGAGGGAGATTTAGAAGTTGAAATTCCATTTTTTTAAAAGTAGTTTTGGGAAAGTTGATTTCAGTGTCTCCCTTGAGGGGAAAGAATCGCGAGAGCAGTGCAAGAGATGAGGGAGATATTCCAGTGTTTGCAGTGTAAAATGGGAACTTGATCCGGAAGATTTCCCGCCTGACTACCCTAAAGCTCCGAATTTTGAAATATGGTGCCACCTTTGATCTAATTCTCAAGAAGAGGCTTTACTTCCCTAGAAACTCACCGTTCGAAATTGAGGAGAAAAAGTATTTCTAGGCAGAAATGAAGCAGAAATAAGTGGCTGAAAATGTGGTTGCTGCTTTCGATACCGTAAGACCAACGTTCCGGGATTGTGAATGCGGAGACATCCTATCACCCAGGGTTTCTTAGCGAGAGATAACGAGAGAAAATCATAAAACAGTGATGGAAATGCCGAATCCCGGATCTGAACAACACTGAACTCTCGATTCACTGCCATTCCACTCTCAGGAAGTTGCACACGTCATGAAAAGAGATCTTTTGGAGAAGTCGGAGGAGGACAAGGGTTCAGAGTACGTGAGAGTCCAAGATGCCGTCACTGCGTCTCGTCTGTCCTCATCCAAGTATGAGGATGTCATGTGCGTCACGCAGGGAATTGTGAATCACCTGCGAAGAGCAGCTATCCTTGCTGATGCTTGGAAGGTAAACAAAATCCTCTCCTATTGAGTCATGATAGCCAGGGGGAGCTTGTTTGTGAGCTCCTGTACCAAAGTCTGCGAAAGCAAGTAATTTCAGGTACCAGAATTAAAACGTTTTCAATCTATGCAATGCATGCAGCATACGTAATGACAGGAAAAAGTCCCTGGCTACTTTAAACCTTAGGAAAATATATGTTCGTCTTTTCATTGTTCACATTTTCTTTGGCTTTTGACGTGCTTGCAACCTTTGATGAGTCATGATAATGTGCTAGCCAAAGGTGGAACTGTATCACTGCAATTTTCATTGTGTTCCACTGAGTAATTGTGTTTCAACAAGTAAGGCGTAACGGACAAAATATAGTGTAGAGTAATTGATAACCTCTCTGCTTCGTGGCCTTAGCATGCGAAACGAAATTTAGAATGACTAAGTAACTGCATTAAACATTATGAAACAATTGTGTTCTATATTCCACTTATGTCCACGCAATGCTACGAATTCCCAGCTTAGGGATTTTGATTTTAAAAATCAGAGAAAAAAAATCATCCCCTAAATGAGACAACTGCGCTTTAAACGACCACAGCGAACCAAAAGGGCACAGACCGCTTCGTCTGCGAGTTCCTCCAACGCGAGTCGGGATTGCTATGTTGTTTTTAACACCCCGTCTGCCTTATATGGATGAGCCAAATAATGCTTTCAATGCGATTTAATCGCTTGTTAACAGAGGTAATTCCCTATATTGTGCTTCGACACCAATAGTTAACATTTTAAAGGAGAAATGCTAAGTGTGATGATTCATCATAACAGAAATATACTCATTAAATATTAGAGAGGGGGGGCGAGAGAACTCGAGGTCTACAGCTTCACTTGGGCAGATAAAGGCACAATGTCGTTCCCCCCCCCCACCCCGTCACCTCCCCCAGGTCCCATTCCCATGTCATTTGTCTTCATTTTTCAATCACGTCTGTTATATAGTCGTCAGGTAGGTTCTGTTCCCGTATTCCCCAAAAATTTCCCTTCAAATGTATCATGAAATTCAAGCGTAGAGGCGATGAAAATATGTGCGTCTGCATTGTTAAACAAAAAGCTCTAAACAAAGCGACAACATTCGGGAGGCATACGGAGCCATAGGGCTAACAAGTAGTCATATTTCATATGGAAGGGGGAAAAGCGATGAAAGAGGCAGCCTGGAAATTCTAATATCCTTGATCGCTAGGCCGAGAACCGGCTTATCTGCTTAAAAATATAAACAGGATGTCCCAGAATTGACTGAACATGAGGAGTTTCGTATCCGGGACCATACCATAGACTATACCATAGGCAAGGGGAAATACCTATGTTAAGTTGATTCTGAGACACCTTGTCTGAACTTCTTCTCCCTTCTGGGTTCACATGATGAAAAATATGTAGAAAAACTTCTCAGCACCCGATCTTCCATTGGTTACCTTACAATGGTCATGAAAAAAATGTTCTTCCTCTAATTTTCTTCCGTTTCAAAATATCATACGTAGCACCTGGTCCTGCGTATCATCGTACCTGAAAGAGGGTATAATGGAGCGAAAAATTATACCTTTCTATCCGCAATGCAAATCGAGACAGTACTCGCCGGACTCAGCACATTTGGAACTCAGCACTCATAATAAGCTGTCTATTTATTATATTATACGGAGTAATCGTCAATTAGTGCTCAGCAGCGACAATGAAGTAAGAAAATATAAAGAATAAGAAAACAAACACAATCGTAAACAACCTTTCTACTTTTTTGTTTCACAATTTTAAAGATGGAATAATACTGCACCGTCTATTATATTCGGCGATCGGTTCTCGAGCCATGATCATAATTGCCTTCATATGGAGGCCCATAAGCATCTCGACCCATGATGACAGTTGCCTTAATACCCTTAATACTTAATAGTTGCCCTTTAACATTACAGAATAGTGTTATCCCAATTGGCTCGATGCTTCTAACTTCTCCAACATTTTCTTGGACTTCTTATTGGGCTGGATTCCACTATGTATTGTTCAGTTTTTGCCCTTAACTCGACACATCACCAAAAGCTTGCAGCTCTTTTATATTTTCACTAAAAATAAAAGGAAACCATTATCTTTGATGTTTCCATAATTGAGAATCTCGGAATCTTTCAGGGGCCAACTGATTACGCAAGATGGTTCAACCTCCCACCAAGTAAGGAAATGAAGCCCACTTACGAGGTGGAATGGAGTTTCCTCTATGAACCTTTCTTCATTTTCACCTCCTCTGTCCCCTATTACTACGAAGGAATCAAGGAGTACTCATAAGACCGAGGAAGCTACGTGAGTTTCCTGCCTTATCCTCCTCCAGAGATCCTGAATAAACATTTGTATGCAATTGTATTTTACCATTCTTCAGGCGTGCGAGCTGAAAGCCAGTGGTTGGAAATTCCTCGTCCTGAACAACGCATTCGTAGTCCACGACGGATTCCAATGAACCACCAAGTTTGATTTTGTCTGGAACAAGGAGATCAGGAAGGAACTGGCGAGGACGGCATTGAATCACCGCCTCTACCGAGCGGAGCTCATAGCGAAGATCGGGACCCATGCCAAGAAATGCTCCTCACTCTACTACCGATCCCTGGAAGTCTTCCTTGTGCTCGCCGGGCATTTATGAGGAATACGCGTCCTTCAATATGAGGAAAGAGAAAAACCTCCAGCTTGCTTTCACATGTGATCCTGATGTGATTATTAAATGCTCAGTCAGCGACTCCCAGTCTCAGTTAGTGACTCCCGAGGTGGAAAACGGCGGGATCCCACGTGTATGGCACAGGAGCACTTACTCTTAGATCGGAAAGACGACATCGACGGCGTCGCAACCATACCGTTTCTCTATCCCCAATTTCTCGAGGGGGTCTGAAGTTCCAGGCCTGCCTTTGCTGAGATTGCTTGGCCTACGAAGGTGATGGCGATACGCCGCCATATTATTATACGAACGATACTGATGACGCTTGGCAGAGTTCTCAAGCGCAAAAGTGTTTACAATAATAGAGACGGTATCACGTCAGAACATCGCCGTGGAAACATGTGCGAGAACATCTATGCGACGAAACATCGACATGAAAATCCATCGATGCGACAAAGGAGCGACGCGATGAAACAGCCATACGATATTACATCGACACGACAGAACTTTTTAAGGGAAAAAAAAAAATGTTTGCTTGAGTTAAATGACTGTCATATTGTCATACTTCTACATCTCGCGACTGGGCTTTTCCATATAAACGGAAGGGTACCCTCAAAGAAGGGAATTTCCATTCTCTTGGAATTAGGTAAAATTTTCCATTAGGGTGAACGGGAAGAACTTAACTAGGTGAAAGTGATTATAAAAGACCACAAGCCATGAAACGAAGAGAGGAATGCATCTTTGTGGAAATTTTTCAAGATGATAGAAATTCATATTAGAAATAATTCACTCGATGATTGACCAACTGCTATGCAAGCCGTGGGGAATGCCATCGCATTTTGGTGAGCACTCCCTAAATAATAAGTTCGGATGGTGATAGCACAGCTAGCAGACCCAATGGCCCGGGCGAGGTCATCCATCGCGGCTAGACATCCCGGCTTTTGAATGCCCTCGCAAAACGTAACCATTGCATCAACACATCAATATGACAGACTCTTACTTCAACTCCATCAGCTGATAACACATATTAATATAACTGTAACCTATTCATACAGTATATTCGTGCGATATATCCCTTGTAACATCCTGCGGATAGTCCAATTCGGAAGTCATCTCAACCCAGAATTCCTTATGTCTGTTAAAATTTTGCTACACCCAAAGTGGATCCAGTGCACGCGAGTGCGACCTACCTATATAACAATTGCCAACGTCCTTCGTAAGCCTGTCTGTCCGCCGGAGGCCTGCTGGGGTCCACTTTTTCGAATTCGACTGGGTTGGTCCGATTTGAATCGTGATCCTACCCGACCCCTCCCTCGAGTCGTGTCGGGCCGGTCGGTCCAACCAGCTGTTTGCGTAGGCCTCTAAAGCTTAAAAAATCGAGGTCTCAGGATATTTTCTCTTTCTAGACTGCGTTGCTGACACTTCCAGCTGTCCCATGACGTCACATTCGTGCTGGCCTGTTCAGTGCTCTCATAGGTCACAACGGTCCGCCAGCAGCTGTAAGTGGCTGGAGGAAATGACCCTCTGAAAGCGTCTTCTCCAGCCCCAAACAAGAAACTTGATTGTGGACCGAGCTGCCCTCCCGATCCGCGGGTCGGGTTAGTTCAACGGAGTTGATTCTCATCCCGTGCATGGCTCAAAATCATCCCTTATCCAATGTCCGGGTCTTCCAAATGTCAACTGTGTCTTACTTGAATGCTACGGGGCGGAACTCGAAGAGAAATGTAATTAATCCAGTTCAGGGTTCTCTGAAGACGTAAGGCATCATCTATTATTGATCACCTGGAAAGCGACCAACGTCTAAGCGACGAATCGCCTGTTGGCGGCTATTTGTCGACCAATTCTCACGGCCCAATCGAGGCAACCAACAATCGTCTCGCTTTCCCAATTTGTGCGTTGCGTGACACATGAATTCCATGTATATAAAATTCCTTCGGCTTCGAAGCAAAAAATGCGGACAGGTCACTTTTGACAGCCTCCAAACTTTCAAATTCTTTTCCGTTGGGATAGTTTTGTAGACTTCTGAATGGGTGGTAATCGGAGGGTGCAATGTCTGGCGATTACGGCGGATGTGGAATTTTTTCCCAACCCAGCTCTTCGATTTTGGCACACATGTCCACTTATGAGGACGCGCGTTGTCCTGATGAAACAAAACACCCTTGCGAATGGCCAATGAAGAACGTTTTTCCTGCAATGCAGCGCTCAAACTTTGGAGCTGTCGGCAGTATACCTCCGCTGTTTTGGTTTCATCGGGCTGCAACGGTTCAAAATAAACAACGCCAAGAATATCCAACCAAACGCACAGCAAAACCTTCATGGGGTGAAGACTTCTTCTTGCCTGTGGTACAGCAGGTTCCCCGGCACTAGCCCACTGTCGACGACGCTTAACATTGTGATAAAGCAACCATTTTTAATCCCCCGTAATGAGTCGATACAAAAACGGCGCTTGAAGTGCACGAGAGTGTAGGGAAGAGCAAATCGATCCCTGAGATTGTCTGGTGACAACACATGTGGAAACCACTTTCCAAGTTTTGACACTTTCTGAGCCGTCGCAAGTGGCTGTGAACGGTGGAATGGGTGGAATTGAGCTTTTGAGCAAGTTCTTCAACAGTTACAGCAGAATCTTCATCGAGTGTAGCCACCAGCAGTTCATCATCAAACTCAATAGGTCGGCCTGAACGTGTTTCATCACTTAAGCTGTAGTCACCAGACCTGCATTTCTGGAACCACCAGACCTCGTATTCAGAGCTTCCTCACCATAAACATCGCGAATGCTTTTCATGGCTGCAGTCGCGTTATTCCATTTCTTAAATTCATGGAGCATTATATGCCTAATGTGTTCTTCTGACACCTCCATCTTGTCTTCAGTGTCCAAGAAAAACGGAGCACTGATACCTCGTGGAAACCTGCACGTATATTGACGACCAATCCCTGCGCAAGTTAGCATAGAAATATTCCATGGGATGTTCCCAGATACACGAAGAAAGAAGACACAAGTAAGGCTATGCCAGAAAAACGACATTACTAATGGGATGACCTGATAACTTTCATGCGCCCTCTGTTTTGTTTGACCAGAAAATTCTTGAAAATACGCCTTTTGCAAAATATGTGCCATGAGCCGTTTTAACGTACCATATTTTTCTTACCGAAATCCATCCTCAGTGAACTACTTACCCAGAACGTTTCAATATTATACGCTTACCCTTTTCGCTGGTAAAAAAACATGTTTGGAAAAGCCGACCCACCCTAACGCTATGTCCGGAAGGAACGCACCATGAAAGCTGAATACTCCCTCAGCTCAGTAATATCACGTCACTCATACGTGTGGCAAGTTTCACCTTTCCATTTCTGTCCAATTCTCCAAGACAATTTTTTTTTAAACATCGCCCCTCGAGAAATTTCCCCCAGGGGATTTGTCGAGTCTTAACATTTTTATTTAACTCCTTGTTTCAGGTGTCACATACATGCAAAGTTTCAGCTTTCCATGTTCATCAGTTTAACTGATGCAAAAATATTAGTTGAAAACATCTCCCTTTGAAAGTTGTGCCTCCAGGGCATTTACTTCCAAAGTCGGAAGTTTTCTGCAGCATCCCAATAGGTAGTTATGTACCAAATGTCATCTTTCCACACTAGCACAATACGTCAGGACAAAAAAAAATATTGAAAACGTCAGCTCATAAAAATATGCCCCCAGGGCAATTATCTAAAATTTTGCATTTTTCCTGAACTCATCGTCTCGGTAGGAACGTCTATGCCAAGTTCCAGCTTTCCATGGCTCTCCGTTTTACTCAAGCAAAAATATTATTTTCGAGGGGGATTGAGTAACGGAACATGGAAGGCAAAAAAAGCGAAAATAAAGACAAGGAATAGCCAGGAATTAACCTGGTCCTGATTGCCAGAAAGATACGCTACTACTACACCACCGAACCCAGCACATCCAGTCAATTTTCTGAATGCCATTCTCATTTGTCACAAAATATATTTAAGAAATAGTTTCCACCAAAAATTTGTACCCCAGGGCATTTACATCCAAAGTGGGATGAGAATCAACTCCGTTGAACTAACCCGACCCGCGGATCGGGAGGGCAGCTCGGTCCACAATCAAGTTTCTTGTTTGGGGTAAAAGGTACATGTGTACCAAGTTTCAGATTTCTAACCCTTCTACAACATGGTTACAATTAGCGTCAGTCAGTCAGTCACGATCGTCTATATCTATTAGATTTTCGCAAAGCATTCTGGAACACATCAAAGGAGATGCGCTTCGCGGCTGCTCATTAGGCAAGCATTGATTATTGCATAATTAATTTAACAGAAGGAAGAAGAGCGAAGGGGATTCCAAATGAAGTTGCCATGTTGTACAATGCTACTACGGAAGATCCACGGCAGATGCTACGGGGAATTTCAAAATCACATCATTTTATTAGAGTTTGGAGAGGCATTTGTGGCCTTTACACCCTGGGAATGGCCAGATGCTTGGATTCTCGTCTCCAGGTCGGTTGATGGACCCGGAAACGAAGGAAATCTATTTCCTCGTGTCTTTATCTTCCTCATTCCCTCTCCCTGACAAAAATACAGAAGGGAGATGGATTCATGGTCTTCCCAGAAGCTAACTTCTCGATGCAGACAAGATTACTTTCAGAAGTGACAGCTCTCGATTACATATTTCGAAAAAGTTATATCATCTCCCATTATTCTGACAAACAGAAAACTCCCTTTTCCATCACGAGTAAAAAAAAATGGCAAGGAAACGAATCCTGTCCAGGTAATCGACATAGGTGTATACATCAGACAATGCATGGCGCAATAACTTTTTCTAAATATTCCCTCCAACCTTACATACAACTCTAGGTGAGCATCGCAGCTTTGGGCTCCTTGAGATCGGAAGCACTCGATTATTAAGAAGCCATGAAAAAAGGGGGATGCCTGCATTCAGCAGGCATTGTCTTCCTTTCTAAAAAAAAAGGCTGAAAAAAAGCCAAGCTATTCACTTCAACCTGCTGTAAATCAAGCTGCAGCACCTTAATATGAGTAAACTTCCAGGCACACGTGAATGAACTTTTTTTTTCCTAATATATATGAAATTAAATGTTTCTCGCCATAATGTGAAAATTTTCCACTTCAGGATTTTTTTTCGCTCCTTTCATTTTCGACATTCTTATTTTCTAAACCTCCATCTTTCGACGTTTGACTTCTCTACCAATTCACATTAAGCACTGCCAGCAGGCAACTGCTTCCAGTACTGAATTTTGGGAGTGTAAGCACTAGCATAAAAATTCGGTTTATCTCGTTAATAAGATGTGCAAATTCCTTCCCCTTCAACTGCATGGAATAAAGGGGGGAGCAGCAGCACTATTGGTTAGGGACCACCTGGGTCCCATCCTGATGGATGCGGGAAGCGGAAATTTCTGCATCTTTATCTTCGATGCCTTGCGATATTGCATGGAAGAGTTGGTCACTCGCATCAGTGCCTCTGAACGCAAGGACAACATGACGATCCAAAGATGACACCACGAACAATTTTTCCTGGATTGTCAGTCGCGTCGATTTTTACCGTACATGAGGGGGAACTCTGCGATTGGAATTCATATTCATGGAAGGATTGAAGTTGTCCCGATGAATCGTGAAACGAGACAGAAGGACTTCACCTCTTTGTATGCACTTTGGAGATCAAATTTCAATTGCATTTTTTACATGAACATTTTTGAATTTTTATGCTAAACTCTGCGAAAAAGGAGGATATGACATGACATTTAACTGAAGATTGATTTGCAGACTATTAGTTTGACTTCCAAGTCAGGAGAACTGAAAGTATTGAATAAAATAAAACTTATGGTATTTTAAACGTGATTTTATAATTGCAAAGAGAGACCACTTTCCGCATCTTGAGCAACGACTTGTGGGGGTTTCTTTAAGAATTGCATTGTTAGCTGTAAACTGGATCTTGGCAAACGTTCGGCGGACTGAAATACGTAGGGGCTGGGCGACATGGATTTTTGAAGTATCGATATCGCCGACCTAAATATCGCCCGATATCGCGATATCTCCACGTTTCAACCCGGAAAGGGGGGGGGGGTTGGTATTAATGGCGCATTTGAGATAAAACCTCTTTATTTTGGCAATGATTCTGACCTGATCCTAATTGACATGGTAGTTCGATGTTCAAAGCTAAAAAAGAGAACATATCGACGATCTCTGTCGCAAAGCAAGCACGATGTTCTTTTGCGGAAAATCCGTATCTCGGAAAGAGTCGCTCGCACGGGACGAAAGTTCCGCGAATTCGCAGGCGTTTGCGAGCCAGGTCGGCAAGCGACGCGTGTTTCGGTTTTCACTCTGGCGTATCGGTGGATCGCCGCTTCGCCGCTTTATTAATATAAGATCGAACCGAATTTATGTCATTGATTTCGTTCCGCGGCTCTGCTTCTGCAGGTTCGTAGCTGTCCGTGTGGGTTAAGAAAGTGATAATTGCCTTGAATGACTTCTTGTTGGAGACCGTGATGGACTCGATGGTAGATTGTCAGATTCGAAATGCAATCGTTAAAAAGCCATGAGCCCGTGAGTTGTTTTCAAAGTCTTCCGTTTTTCTTTAAAGGAAAGGTACGTCAAGCGTTTAAAGCTTGACGTACCGGGAACCTATTTTTCTGGGCTTCCACTTCGTCCCAGACAGAAGTTGCAAAGAATGATGGAATGGGCTTTTAAGCTTCGAGACTCCATTATCGCCACAATGAAATTGAGTTTGCCTGCGTGAAAGATGCGGGAGATTGGTCGTATTCCCAGAAACTGTTTTTTTATTTATTTTCAAGGCAGCTACTTTTGTATATTCCGGATGGGTATTGCATTCGTTGCGAGAATAAATCCTAAACGCATTCCGCATTACAGATTTTTCTTCGAGCGCGAGGTATGAGATTCCAGTTCCATCTTTTCCAACCACAAAAATTGGTCGTGGTTTCACCATACTCGGGGGGTGACTTAATCCAAGTGCTGATTTCCATCATTTCGCCTCAAGGGAAATTTTCAATAAATTTTCAATGGAAAGAAAACATCGGGGAGGATTGCAGTCCTCAGATTATCCACTAACTCCCTCCCTCGTCTCATCGGTTTTTGTTATGGCCGGCAGTCAATCCTTACATTGTCCTATGCCGTTATTGTTAATGGCGAGGTTCGTGTGGTCTGTTTCCCCTCTCCAGCGACAATAGAGGAGTAAAAATATATATATAATTTCCAAAATTTAAATATCGCGATATGCAGACATGTCGCAGATAAGACGCACATCGAACGATATCGCGATAATCGGCACAGCCCGAGAAATACGTTTTGGAAGACCTAGGCAATCTCCTCATGGACGGAACCCCTTCTCCTATTAGGAATAAGTGCTCGCCTCGGGTTTCGGGTTGCCAATATGGACAGATATCCCTCTTCATGCGCACCGTGAACTTTTAAAGGAAAACTGATGAAACCCTGCTGCACATCGACAACGAAAACTGTTCGCTGTCATGGCAGCAACTGGAAGACACCTTGTATTATTGACAGTGGCTGTAGTTCTTCCCTAGAAGGGCAGATGAAGGAAGAAGCCCGAGAAAAATACGAGCAAGGCAGAAGTATTTCTTGAGTAAACAGAGAGTACATTTGAGATTGCTCACATAGTGCCCACTCTTTACTCACTAAACGCTCGCATTTTTGTTTTTGAGTGTTTGGATCTTCCCGTGGGAACAGCACGCATTGCGGTCTCTTCCCGTCATCTGCGCCTAATCTTCCAGTGGAGCAACACTTCCCCGATTGTCCTATTTGCCATGCGTTCCTTGAATGAGACAGAGAGCGACAAAAATGTTTAAAATAGCGTACTCTCATGACAAACCTATTTTATTCTGAGAGGACCGCTTTATTCCGTTCGAATGAAGATAACTTTATTCCCTAGAGGTCGAGTCAATTTGTTCCTTCAACCGAGGGAAAAGAGAATAGAACGGAAGTAAACGGTTTGTCCTTCATTTTCGAGCAAAACCGTTAGCCTTTATCTAAGAGTATAGGACTGATCGACTGAGACCTGACCAATCCGGTGAGCCGAACTGGACGTGTTTCTAAGGCGATGCACTGTTAATCGTCAATCTAGCTGCCGGGATGTTACAAAAACCCGTCCAATTATACCATAGAACATTTTGCCAAGTTCATTCCCAGGGATTCCCTTCGAGTCGGGATCGAGGTGGAGGACGGGACGGGCAGCCTCCTCCTCGATGGCACTGCTGTGCTCACCCCGGAAGGTCACATTGTTGTGCTTCGCAACAGGTTAGATGGCAAGTGTTCTGTCGACGAAAAGTCCCGAAACTAAAACACGCCATCCCTTTATAGCAGGACTTGCCGACAGTGAATCGGTAGATGTTAACATGATTCGCATGAGGAATACATTTCATTTATCGGATTCCATCTTTCATTCGATTTAATTCAATACTGATTTCATTACTGTACAAGTGGAAGATCGCACGTAACTAAAGTATACCCCGAACATTTTATTCCACTAATGTTCCCAGATGTATTTTCTTCACACAGATCAATGAGGAATGACCATTGGACATGGTAAAGAAATGTATGTGCCGACTAATCCCAATTATACCGATGACGGTTAGCTTTCAATTTCTCCCAATTCATGAGTCACAAGAGCAAAGCAAGGACATGTCCGTGCTCTGGTGCTCTTCGAAATAGCTATCTAATGAATGTTTCTTTTCCTCATGAACAATTAGGCGAGTATACCTAATTTTTCCAAAGGGCGGGACTGGACATCCTATACTTCTACACTGGTTTTTGATGAGTATTATGCAAATTTCATTCATTGGCAAAATGCCAACAATTATCGTGGTGTATTTTGGTGCCTGTTTTCTCTCATTTCGTGAAGGATTACCTTCTTCCGTTCATTCGTGGGAAAGTTGTTCCCTGAAAGACGCGAAGAAACAACGTATAAGACTCGAAAAGGAGAAATATTAACAGTACTGGCTCTAGTCATCTGTTGATCGTGAACATTACCATTCTCCTTTTAACGGAGGTATTTCTCTTGTTCAGAGCAACTACCGTCTCATTTATTATTGTGACTTTCTCCTGTAAGAATATATTTATGGCATTTTCTGGTTTTATTTCTTTCTGGAAGAATGGCCTCAAGTTCCACCAAGTTTTTGTTTTTCTTTTTCCCTTGAGCGAGTGGAAGATTTTTTTGGTTTATTTGGTAATTACAATCCCTATTAGTTGCCTTAGTTTCCATATGGCATCTCAATTGACTGGATCCTGAACTTCAATCCAAACATCTCGTGTTTGGAGGCGTACACAGTAACCAATAGAGTGAAGCACTGAACTTCTTCAATTTAAAAATTCAAATGGTTAAATGGTTGCGACAGCTGGATCCATATTAGCAAGAGACCATTATGCAGCGGGCTTTTGAGTTTTAACCAGTTTCGCTTAAGATAAGCCATAAGCGTGTATGAGAGCCTCTTCCCAAATCAGTCTTCCTAATCTGCTTTTTTTAAACCCGTGTGACAAAAAGAAAATGTTCGTGGCATGAAGCCAAAAGAGGTCACAACCACCAGGGTAGTGGGGGGAAATCAGCAGGTGCTGATTTACTATGGTTTCAAAGCCGTGTAACTGCGAAACAGTGTTTTCCAGGGATGAAATTATCACTTGGCGGTCTATCCTCATATATGTGCTTGTGGATGAATGGTTTCGAAAGTTAAACTGTGAACATTCTAGTCTGGAGAACGAATCCCGTGAAAGTCGTTCGATTTCAGCAAGGGGCGAGACAAATGTAGCTGAAATGAAGGCCACGATTGAAAAATGCCGAAATGTGGCATGCTGTCACAGAGGATTTCCATGGGATTGGAGCGCCGGCACTAAAAAAATTATGTATGAGATTATTTGCGTATAGAAATGTTGTGCTTGTTCAGCCCTAACTGAGGGAACCAAAACGGTAAGAACTGACATCTGGTAGGAAAGTTCCAGCCAAACAGCCATTTGGCAAGAATTTTCTGAGTGCCCCTCGTATAAGCCATTTTCTTCACTGCCAAGATTTGCCTTTGTGTCCGCCGTGAACCCGAATAGACATAATAACCTCCAAAAATAGGACAAAAGAAAGTGAAATCATCTTCTGCGGCTATCTTGCTAATGCGAGAGCATCCGCTCCGAAGACATCAACGCATATCGGTCCATATCTCATAACTACAAGCAATGTGGCCTTCCCCTTTTTTTTAAGGGGGAAGGGGTTGAAGGGAGGCCTCTGAAACTCTCTCAGGGAGGCGTCCCCTAAGGTTAAAGAAATTCTGAGCAGTCGGTCGATAAGGGTCAGGAAGGGTGGAGTTCTCGTCACGCTACTCCATTTTCGTGTGCGTGAGACAGGTCTCTCATCTAATTTTGGAGGTCCAAGTAAACCATAATAATGGACCTCTATGGCGCAAACTTTTGGCTCGCCAAGCATGAAAACTCGCCAAATTGTTGAACATCCGCTTGCAAATACGCAACAGTAGCGACATTCTCCGTGGCATAACCTTGGGATTTTGGAATCGATCTTGCCATTTTCGAAATACTGAGATCAAGAATTCGTTAGTACTTAGTGCGGTACTTCCAGTTCCATCATCAGAAGCAGATCACTGAGTGAATGGCATTGGTATAAGGTTCATATGTACCAGACCAAGCGTTTTGGAATCCGAGAGCGTTTTTTTCCAGCCAGCCCAAATCAAAGTGTACTGAAGGCCCACTGACGGTCTTTAGGTTGGGTCTACGCCCTAACTTTTCTCATACAAAAGAATTTCAACCCTCGACTTACAATTAGGCTTATGATGGTTGATCTCGATGGTCAATTTCCGACATAACTTCGGCACGATATCTGACAACACTGGGGGACGGGAATGAAGCCGGCATGCTAAGCTGAAAAGGGCACTTTTGCTGATCGATGAGTCGATATCTTCCTTTTGGTTGGAATATTTTTGCCGAAACACCCCAAAGAGAGGGGGAGAGAGAAAAAAAGGAATGAAATTTTCAGCTTGAAAAAGCAAGAATTGGTATTCTTCTGAACGTGGAAGGATTCAAAGCTTCCGACTTGATGAAGCGATTCTGCCTTGAGAGAGGATGAAGCTTATCTAATTTCGTTCTTACAGATGCTCTCAAAGAGAAATAAGAGGAGATGGAGTTTTGTGACGGGAAGATGTTGAAAAAAAAAAACGCGCCACCAAAGCCTAATGATATTTTTTCTCAGCCACTGCAGCATATAGATGCGGAATGCTGGAAGAATTAATTGATTCCTGGAAACGTGGATCCTGGATCCGTGCAAACGGAGTTGGGGTTGAGAGTTTCGAGCTCTACACTGGACGCGGAGCGGCTCCATCGGAACGACCCGATCCGCGGATCGGACCTGTGGAACTCGTAGTGCACAGGCCATGGAGTCGGGCAGAGCTCAGAAAAGTGGACCCGCGAAGGTCTCCTGCATACAGACGAATGTCGGCTATTATTATTGTGGTGTGCTGCCTGGGAGGCAGTCAGAACGTTTCAGTCCGTGGAAGAATGCAAGGACATCATCATTCCACGCTTGTTCTCTGAGGAGTGGACAGAATCGGAATTCCAAGGTATGATGTGCATTTGCAACCCTCTCGAACATACCCGGATACTAATAATAGGAAAGTCAGTAGCGGGTAGAGATTGCCAGCATCAACTTTTGTGCGCGCCCACAACGTCGCTATGTAATATATTTCATTTCCTACCTCTAATATTTTAATGCTAAAATTTAGCATAAAATATTAGAGGCTCATTTATGCTCTCTCATGTCGAGGGGAGCTCGACAAGAGAAAGCATGAATGAGCTCTAACTTTCTTCAACTCCTTCTTCCACCTCCTTGTATTAACCCAGCAGGATAAAAGAATAACTGTTACCAAAAAGGGTTCACCATTTTTGGCGACAGCGTATATATCCGATTCCTATGTGGAACTATAATACTGTGAATAAATATGCAGCCTCAAAGAGGATATATATTTATTCATTTTCTTATGTATGACCCACTCGTGTTTATATGCTACTCAAAGGGTTGAATATCGAAAGGTATAATTTAAAAAAAAGCTGAGGGGGTTCAATAAATATCTCAATAACCCTTTGAGATAGTGTTGTACCGACACCTTGCAATTATTCTTTTTAACCCTTAAAAAGATATACCCTGAACCCATTTTGCTTACATTGTAGGCCTATTAGCCCTCCCCTAAGTTGAGGGTTGAGATTCTCTTGAAATGAAAAAGGTAGGTCTAGGCCTGATCTGAAGACATTCCGTGGGTTAGGCCTCGCGTTAGTGCTGTAGATGCGAGGGGAGGGAGGGCTCGTTGAAAAGAATGGAAAGCCTTTAAAAATTGATAGCACACTTCTTCACATTCCAGTGACCGTCTCTTTTGGACGTGAAGATATTTGGCGTCCGTTAATGGGCCACTTCTCTTGCATTATAAATCCCAGAAACTAGTACCATCCTCCATGGAAGCAATAGCGGTTTGTGTGCACCAAACCAACTACATTCTCCTCACTTCTTGCTATTTTCCTATCAGCTCTTCAATTCTACTGTATATGCCAGACAGCCTTGTATGGTCACATTCCAGACTCTTGGTGAAGGTCAAATTCTCGCAATTCAGTCATAATTATTTATATTCCGAACTCTGCGGAGGACATGACTCACACAGTTTCAAGTAAATGGTTCCTCCGAGTAATTTACCTCCCGAATGAGGCATGCATGAGTTTCGCTGGCTATTCCTTATAATTTTTTCCTGTTCCATCAAAATATATTTTACGGAGTTGGCAGGGGCTCCTCCTAATAGGGTTGCCACCGCGGAACACCATCCCGTGCGTTTCCTACGAGACGCAAGGTGGCCTCTGGGATACCATCGGCTTCTCCATTGGCGCCGGATGGGATTGGTGAGCATAGGTTTCGTTGAGACTCAATGGATTGTTCTGGGGTGAGTTGGGACCTGTGAAATACCTGGGTGATCATAGACATGTTCCCCTTCGCATTTCTTTTCATTGAGGCACAAGTGATGACGAGGCCATTTAAGATGGTTGCTGGTCAATGTAGCCAACCGTGTATCATGTAAATAATGGTATCATTGTCGATTGAACATAGGCATCTATTGATTGGATCGTTTTATACGGGGAGCGGTGAAGAGTGAAGCAGCAATTTCTCAACTGGAGTCTCATTCATTCTCCAACAAGCGTGCAAGGTAAATTGAATTTCATTAATAACCAAGTAACGGATGAGAACGTAAAGCCTTCTACCTCCCCATTTCCCCTTTTGTGTCACCCTGTAGTATAGGACCTCCTTCCTAGCACATGGATATAAAATTTCAATCTGTGCATTTGATAACGGCAACGCAGCTTTCATCTGAAGGGGTCTCGCAAACCATCGTTTCTAGCGTTGATCCCGGAAATCCTCTTAGACGTCATATAGCTATTCCGGATATAACCCAGATTACGGATCAAGCTTGACCCAACAAAGACCTTTGCATGGCAACGTCGGGAGACCATCGACATTGGCAATCATGCTTGGCACATTCATGACTCTAATTTAGCTAGCGATCATTCGGTACTACATTGGCGGAAGACATTGGCTCTTGATGGCCTTGCCATTATTGGCTCATCACTGGCGGAGGACGCCCGCACATTCTTCGTATTGGGCTGACTTGCCGAGATGTTGCACGTCATCGGTCAAGGACAGAGATCCATTTAGGGATTTTCTCTTTTAAGCAATACCCCCAATAGCAATAGCAATAGCAATAAAAACTGATTGACGAGTGAATGGAAAATTGAAAATTCAAATGATCAAAAATGGGTTTGCTTGAAGCGATTTACCACAAAATTCTCACACCATTCTACTGCAAAAGGAGAAAATTAAAAGCCGCATTCGTTACATTCCTGTAGGTGTACTACGCCTTACTTTGAAAACTTGTAGCGTCATGTTCAATTCTGCGTAGAGAACGAGAGGATCAATTCCAGCATCTGCTGCAATAAAGGTGAGTCCGATATGATTGGATCTTGGATGATACCAAATTTCAACTGTTGAATTTAGTAATAGGAAGTTATGCCAATTTTCTTGGTTTGCTCTATTCAAAAATAACATCCTGGTATTAATTAAAGGCGATGTCAGCTGCAACGATGCAGGATTGGGTTTTCGGGCGTGGCGATGCACTGGTACATGAACTTCATGCCGCCGGAGATCCAAGACACTCTCCACGAGATGTTCCCGGATCTCATGCTACTGGGAACGGAGGCTTGCAACGGCAACCTTGGGAGCACCGGGTCTACCTCGGAAGTTGGGTGAACGGCGAGAAGTGCGCCCTTGATATCATTCAGGTATTATGCTGTTTGGTATGTCTGGATCAATAGCAAGGGTCGAGAGGAATTTTCGTCACTGTATTTGTATAGAGCTTCCGCATCCAAAAACTTTGATAATTTATAACGATGTCGAAAATGTGTCACATTTCATCTTAGCATTCGCTCAGATTTATTGTTGAGTTGCTATTTAAGAAATGCCATTAGTGGGTTCTGACAGAGGGAAACGTGATAAGGCTCTGTTCAGCAAAGGTATTTTCAGGCTGAGAAACATAAAATGTTAAAAATGTTCATATTTTCTCTCTGCTGAAATACCCAAGTTAATTCTGCTCCTTCTTCGTGAAGAATCCTGTGCAAAAATAAAGAAAATAACCCAACGATGAAGCAAAAATAAATTTTAAAATTGCTTATGAATGTACTGAAACTTCTTTTCGCAGAACCTATACCACTGGATGGTAGGATGGATAGATTGGAACATGTCTCTGGACCTGCTCGGCGGACCGAATTGGGGAGGGTTTTACGTGGATTCACCGATAGTCGGCAATGCAACCGCCGGGGAATATTACAAAAATCCTACCTATTATGCCATTTTGGACATTTTGGTCAACTGCCCGATGGTACTGCTGTGCTCACCCCGGAAGGACACGTTGTCGTCGTCCTTCCCAACAGGTTTGTTCATTGTTTCTTGGCCAGAGTGTTATGCAATGATCTGTCCCTAAGACTGTCCCTATGACGCTCTGAATGTGAGATTGAGCGGAAGACGTGTCTTGAGCGTCACGCTGTGCGTGTAAGATGCTCTGTCGAGCATTCGATAATTCGGGTTCCACTTGTGATTCTATTGGACTAATCACATTGGATTTTCATTGATTCTTGTGGAAATACCGCGAAAGGTTTTCTTACAATTTTCCTGCATTCTTTGTGCATTCGTGAATGAAGAAACTTTGAAGTGGTCGGGATTCCTTGGCGAATCCTGTCTCACATTAATGAGCGATTTTGATTCCTCTTTGCGGAGCAGATCACGACATTTACCTAATTAGCCACTAATGATGCCATGGTATTGCACCAAGCCTGTTTTTTATTTTCTGCTATATTTTCCATTAAGGCATCAGAGTAGCGCTTTCAATTATGCAATTCGTCGGAATGAATGAGGATTTCATTTTGTAAAAGTATAAGGTTTCTATGAAGATAAGGGCTTTGAATCTACGAAAATGTCTTCAAATCAAAACTATTGCGTTGGAAAGAAAGCCTTGCAACACTCTGCGCAAATTTGTCAAAATTCTATAACTTTATTGAAATGCAATTTCAGTCTACAATGTAATGACCATTGTTGTTTATGACATGTTCCCAACGCTCGTCCACGTGTTGCGAAGATGACCCGCCAGACAATTTCGGAACTGGGAAGTTTTACCCCATCCAGTGTATTCTCCGGACTTGGCCCCTTCCGACTATCACTTGTTCCGGACCCTCAAGAATTACCTGCGGGACAAGACCTTCGACGATCGAGCACGGCTCGAAAATGACGTCGGCCGTTTCTTCGCTTCGCAATCGCCAGAGTTCTGGGCAAAGGGCATCGAGCAGTTACCCGTGCGTTGGGAACATGTCATAAACAACAATGGTCATTACATTGTAGACTGAAATTGCATTTCAATAAAGTTATAGAATTTTGACAAATTTGCGCAGAGTGTTGCAAGGCTTTCTTTCCAACGCAATAGTTTTGATTTGAAGACATTTTCGTAGATTCAAAGCCCTTATCTTCATAGAAACCTTATACTTTTACAAAATGAAATCCTCATTCATTCCGACGAATTGCATAATTGAAAGCGCTACTCTGATGCCTTAATGGAAAATATAGCAGAAAATAAAAAA
>CAJPEV010000222.1:0-55147 GCA_905338385.1 Darwinula stevensoni | reverse complement strand
TTTGGCAAAGTGGATATAGTCATTCGAAAGAGCGTTCTTTCCTCTACAAACTTATTGCCACCATTTTTCCGAATAACTTAATTTTACTTAACTTTCAGGTATTTGAAATGGGAATACCAGGCGGCAAGAAAACCCATTTTCGACACTTGCTTTATTTCGCGTTTCGCCGTAATCAAAAAGCAGCCGAAGCAGCTCGGGATATTTGTGCCGTTTACGGAGAGGGTGCTATAGCTGCGAGGACTGCTCGAGATTGGTTTGCCAAGCTCCAAGTTTTTGAGTAAAACCAATTGATTGAAGGTGACGGGATATCGTCATTGCATTGCTGTTCATCTTCTCGGCCAATTCTCTGCATGTTTGGCGACCGTCCTCCTTCAAAAGCACCTTCAAATGGTCTTCGTCGAACTCGGTAGGTCGTCCAGAGCGAGGCGTGTCGTCCAGGTCGAAGTTGCCATTTTTGAACTTGGCAAACCAATCTCGAGCAGTCCTCGCAGCTATAGAATCCTCTCCGTAATCGGCACAAATATCCCGAGCTGCTTCGGCTGCTTCTTGATTACGGCAAAACGCGAAATAAAGTAAGTGTCGAAAATGGGTTTTCTGGCCGCCTGGTATTTCCATTTCAAATACCTGAAAGTTAAGTAAAATTAAGTTATTCGGAAAAATGGTGGCAATAAGTTTGTAGAGGAAAGAACGCTCTTTCGAATGACTATATCCACTTTGCCAAACTTAAAAAATATGGAGTGAAAACAAACAAAATATAAAAACGGCGGGAATATATGTTACAACCCAATACAAATGCAAAGCCCCGTCCATCATTCCTTTGAAAATTTTAATGAATAGTTTTAGAAAGGGTTGCAAGACTTTCTTTCCAACCCAATATTTCCAAGAATGCCACCTAAGGGATAGGTCTCTAACTGCCAGAAACTGGATGGTTCTATACAGTATTCAACCCCTTGATTTATCTTTTCATTCCCAAAGAGTCTCTTCAAAATACTTTGGTTAATTACAATTACGTGTCATGAAAATACACCGAGTATCGAACTTTTCAAGTACCCGGCGCAGCCTACAGAAATGGCAATTTTTTAGTTGGGTCCATTGGACCCAAGGCGGCAGTTGCAGATTTAAAAATAAAATGGAGATATAATGGCTATGGATAAATATGCGAATTCCTCCTGAAGGTTACATATTTCAATTGTTGCACTACAGGCTTCAATTTAACGAGTTCTTATAGTTCAAGAGAAGCCCGTCATTAAGAAACCTTATCGTTAAGCCTTTCCTCAGCAATACTGAATTTCCAATAATCCCGTCTGACTATGGGGGCCAAGATGGGACAGGGGCCAAGAGGAGCACTCTCCTCTATGCTGAATGAAGCATTAAGTAAAAGTAAGTGGAGCGAACAAAGACAGTCCTAAAGAGCGATTCATTTATTTTCATGCTTCTTCCAGTCGCCAGGTATAATGTTCATTTTCATTAAATTCACATATGCAGTTCTTTTATGCAGCATCCCTTACAAAAAGTCTTATCGGATTCCAATAGAAATGTATATAATTTATTTTGGTATTTAAACCGAAAAAATCTAACCGGATACCAGGAAAATTCTAGAAAAAATGTATAGGATTCCTACAAGATTCTGCGAAAGCACTGCATCTCCTACTCGTCCCGTCGGCCTTCATTCCCCCTCTTAACCCCATGACGCCCACTCATCAGCACGCCTTACCGCCGGTTCCGAGGGTAAGTAAATGATCTAGCAATAGATGAGAAAGCACAGGAAGCGGATCTTCCAATTTCTCACGATCGAGCAAACCGAGGACATCATCCATACCAAACGCCAAACCCAGGCTGCGTCCGAGGGCAGTCAACGAGTGCTCTAAGCATCATGGCTGCAACATCCTCTTCCTGCTTCTCCAAGGCAAGCAAGGCACTTCCGAGTGTTTTTTAGTGCCGATCCTGGAATTCTTTCACAGATAAATTATAAAATCCCACGAAATGAATGGCTCAATTTAGGATTTAGGCATATTTTGGTAGGCAAGGGGTCCCAAAATTATTTCGAACTTTGATCGCTAAAAATTAATTTCGTAAAAATTTCCACTCGATCATGTATGAGTGCTTTCTTTTTCAGAGTGTCAAGGAGGGAGCATCATAAATAAAAGGAGCAAGGATGTTTGTTCTTTCTTATACTTAATGCTGATACATGCACTGGATTCGCTTCCAGGCTGTAGGAAATATATAAATCAACCTTTTACAAAATGTAATATTAAACTTTTGCATGAACAGAGATCTTTTGGAGAAGTCGGAGGAGGACGAGGGTTCAGAGTACGTGAGAGTCCAAGATGCATTCACTGCGTCTCGTCTGTCCTCATGCAAGTATGAGGATGTCACGTGGGGCAGGCAGGAAACTGTGAATCACATGCGAAGAGCAGCCATCCTTGCTGATGCTTGCAAGGTATGCAAAATCCTCTCCCATTCAGTCACGATAGCCCGGGGGAGCTGCTTTATGAACTCTTGTACCAAAGTCTGCGAAAGCAAGTAATTTCAGATACCCAAATTAAAACGTTTTCAAGCTTTGCAATGCATGCAGCATGCGTAATGACGGGAAAAAGTCCCTGGCTACTTTAAACCTTAAGAAGATATATTTTCGTCTTTTCATTGTTCACATTTTCTTTAGTTTTGATGTGCTTGCAACCTTTGATGATTCATGATAACGTGCAATTGTATTTTACCATTCTTCAGGCGTGCGAGCTGAAAGCCCGTGGTTGGAAATTCCTCGTCCTGAACAACGCATTCATGGTTCACGACGGATTCAAAATAACCACCAAGTTCGATTTTGTCTGGAACAAGGAGATCAGGAAGGACCTGGCGCTGACGGCAATCAACCACCGCCTCTACCGAGCGGAGCTCATAGCGAAGATCTGGAGCCAAGCCAAGAAATGCTCCTCACTCTACTACCGATCACTGGAAGTCTTCCTTGTGCTCGCCAGGCATTTATCAGGAATACGCGTCTTTCAAAATGAGGAAACAAAGAAACCTCCAGCGTGCTTTCACATGTGATCTTAATGTGATTATTAAATGATCATTCAGCAAATGGCGAACCCTCTTCTTTAGGAGAAAAACCATGGTTTGAACATCCTCATTTAGGAGATTCCATGCTTTTTAAATAAGTGCAAAAAGGTGTGGATACATGGAAATAAATACGGAACGAATTGTGAAAATCATTCATGAACAAATGAAGCCACATCATACTCTGAGCTCCTCTAAATCATGATGGGAATCTTGGATGCCTTCTTTTCTTGGGAACACGTAATTAAGCTTAATGTGGTGGAATAGAGCCAAATGGGGAGGATATCACGTCAGAAACATCGGCATCAAACTTCGAAAGGAGAAACCATTGACGAAAAATCATCGATTGGACGAAACAACAACACGATGAAACAGCAACACGATGAAACATCAACACGAGAAAATATCGACACAACACTACTTCAAACCGCAGCAAATTTTATTCAAGAGAGCCACGCATATTATCAAATATCTACCCCTGACAAGCTGTTCCATGTTAAAGGAATGCTACACTTAGCGATGGGAATTTCCACTATTGAGAATGAAGTAAAATCGATAGGGGAAAATAAAGATACTCGAACGCTTCGCGAGTGTGCACCTTGACTCGAACCCTTAATCAAAAAGTATTGACTGCTTGTTCGACGCCATCTTAGGCGATTGAATTATCTTGCTTTAGTTTCCCTGTTGTATTGGAGATGCCGTGGTTCTGATTTCCTGTGATATTTCGATAGTGAGAAGAAGTACTGTTGCGAAATCTGAGCGCGCTCAGATTTTGGATATTAAACAATCGTGTTTCAGTTGTAGAGCATCATCAGGAAAATTGTTTCATAGAAGTTCGTGTTCATGCACAATTCATTAAAAGAGTTCCATTAAGAATATGTTAATGGTAGGATAATTTCCCACGAGTCGGGATTGATTATGTCGTCAGACATAAACCTGAGCGCCTGTTCGGTTTTATGTTGGAAATCCATAGGTCGAATAGTACGTTTGACTCTTGTTTTATGTGACTCGTAGTGACTTGGAGCGTATCAGCGTGCAAGCTTCCCATCAGGGGAACTTGACGTTTCTCTTTCAGTGCGAAAAAACACATATCTCATGTCCTAATGACTTTTATTTATACCATTATTTACGGATATCGCCTATTCACTGTTTCTGTCAGCTGTCGACTGCAAATACAAGGTAATTGGAGTAAATAAGAGAGATACTGGTGGAGAGATACGTCCTTTCATTCGCAGAAATTTTTATATTCGCGATTGGGTGACACCTTATTGTTTGCACCCTAAACCCTCTTGAATAATCCAATTGTCATCCAACATCCACGGTTTTAAAATAATTTTCCCTGGCTAAATCGATGAATCAAGTGGGAATCATAATTCTTGCTTCCGACGGAGTAGGGTGGATGCGGTCAATCGAAAATCAATTAAATAATCACATATGAGCTACAGGTCCTCTTCAGGTCACAATGGCTCCAGTGGGGAGAGTCTCCCTCAAGAAAGGGAAAAGTAAAAAGCAGCCATCAGCCAAAAATGCATAAAAGAGATGTCAGCAATCCAACTACACTCTCAATGCTCTGATGGAAGCAACCGAAGCAGTGAAATCAGGGAGGATTGTATACAGAGCTGCTGGCCATCGATACGATATTCCCTCAACGATAATTTTTTATGATCTTCATGGGAAAATAGCGGGCTTTGGGAGAGGAAAATAACCATTGCTCATCGAAAGTGAAGAGGAAATGCTGGAAAAGTACTTTTTTTCTATGGCTACAAGAGGGTAGGAACATGTTCCTACTTCGTATTATGGGTTGTTAAATTCATTTTTTACATTTATTGTAATATACTCAATACAATTAATATACAACTCAATAGCAGACCTCATGGCTCCCGAGAGGTTATAGTATTTTCAGAAGAGGGTGGGGTTAGAAACTCCGTTCGTTGACTAATCCAGAGCGTTTCCTCTTATTCCTATTCAACGTGCTTGGCGAATGAATTATAAATAAGTTATTAATTTCTATTCCATGCCAGCTATCCTCTTTCAAAAGCCGATGTACGGGATCTTGTGCGACAACTCCTGTCGCATATTGACGACACTGATCCTAGGAAGGTTTCCTTCTCTGAAGGATTTCCCTCAAGAGGCTGGATAAACAGATTCCTGAAGCGGCACCCAAGGATCGCCTTTCGCACTGCAGAGCTCCTAGCAGATAGGGCGAGAGTCTCGAAGAACGACATTATGAAATGGTTTTCATCCATTGAAGAGCATCTGAAACAGAATTGCTGACAGAGAAGGGACACGAACATCGAGTTTTCAACATCGATGAAACTGGATTACAGATCGAAGGCAAAGGGGGCAAAGTTCTGAGTCCCAAAGGTGCAAAGAGCTATCACCTATCAGCTGGCAAACGTACCTCCCTCACTGTTGTTCCTTGTCTGTCAGCAAGGGTGGATGTCGTGCCCTATCTTTTCGCCTATCCTGGTGCGAGGCATCCAAACAAGGATCATTTTCTGGGAGTTCAGAACAAGGGCATGTTTGACATCGGTGTGATCGAAACAGGCTGGATTAATCGCGAAACGTATTACAGCTAGATTACTAATACCTTTGTGAAATTTTTGAATGATCATGACGTGTCTCGTCCGGTCTTGCTTTTCACATTCTTCACATAAATCACTGTAAATCTTCACATTCTTCATCTGTGCGAAAAGGAGAGTATTCATCTAATATATATAGACGATCGTGACTGACTGACTGACTGACGCTAATTCCATTATGAAAAATCGGGGGAAATCCGATAGGAGTGAATGGTGGCTAGGAGCCATAAGCCCAACAAGTACCTAGGTATGTCTTCTAATTGCAGTACGCATGCCTATACTGTTCCTATGGGTGCGCCATCTTCAGTTATTTCTTAGCTCATTAGCTTTCTCATAGCCATAGTAACAGGTACACAGTGTGGCATGAGACCATTAACGTTCGGAAACGTGCACTGCGGGTTGCGATGGGAGTTGCGTGATGCCGCCAATAAAGGCCCGCATACCACATTGTCCTACAAGGCGACGATTTGATATAACGCCTTGACCTTCGTCTTCTCTCGGCGTCAGTTCCACAATGTTCTGGCGTCAGTGTTATAAGAAGGTGAGCGGGAAGACCTTAACCAGGTTACCTGGTTCTCCTCCCCACGGAGGTCCAGGTGAAATTCGTCTTTTGGAAGCCTACCTCCTTTTACGGGAATCTCGATAATCGGCAGGCTGAAACCATGAATTGATCCGGAAAACCTCCATGAAGTCAAACATATTCGAGCAGGGAAAACTGATACGAAAGTGATCAAAATAGACCGAAAACAGCGAAACGTTACTTGAAAAGAAAGCTACTTCGAGGGAAATTTTCCAAATAAAAGGAAATTCAGATTTAATTTTAAACGAAACTCGATGATTGATGGCGAAATTGTTCAATGATGGCAATGGAATATTCATTGAGGCAGTCGTATTGAAATTGGCAGGCAGTGGGCCTGCCATGAGGTAAAGAAGTTGGAAAATCTGTATCTCCTTTCCTGAATACGCATCGTAACACATTCCTGACCACCCTATCCAATGACAAGTCACCCAAAGCAGCGCATGGACACGGATATGGGAAAAGGGCGTATGAGCACCTACGCCCTTTTTCTGAAGAACTCAATTAAGGAGAGGACATTCGTGCGTTATCCTCATGCTATGACTGTAACCATGACTGTAACCTATGTTCTTGAGCCGGTTCCCTCAATTCAGTGGGAGAAGCATCGAGGACGTTCTGCTAACTCCACGACTCATAGGTGTACCTCCCATTATATACGTTACAGGTAAATCGAAGAATGAATCTATAGTAGACTCTTTTCAAAATGCTGAAATTAGGCACGTACATTTTTCAAGTAATGATATCGTATATACGAGAGAGAGTCAATAAATAATATGAATTTAATATTTTCACGGACATTATTTACCGATTATGTACTCATTACCACATACCCTCATTACTGCATGTCTGAACATGTAGTACTCATAGTTTCAGCAATATAAAGTTGGCAACTTTGTCGCCGACAGTTTCTAAAATGGCGGCTCCGAATTCAGATTGCACCGCTGTTAAACAGCGAAGTGTTATTCAATTTTCACTGTCAGAAAGAGTCAAACCAAGTAAAATGTATCGTAGAACGTGTGCACAATATGGGGACAGTTGTTCTTCATCGAAAAATGTGTACAAGTGGTGCGAACTATTCAGAAACGGTCGCCAATTAAAGATGCACTTCGGGGGCGCAATTTCAGGGATGATACAGACGTTCAAAATGCGGTGCATAATTGACTACGCTCTTCACCAAAAACGTTTTTCTCTGATGGAATCAGAAAGCTTGTCAGTCGCTGGAATAAATGTGTTGAGGTGGGGGGTAATTAATTATAAAACATAGTGGTTCGTGATTCTGGAATAAACTGTTTTCAAACATTACTGAAATTCACCTTATTTTCACTCCACCTCGTACTTTTAGTTTTGAGGTACGAACCTACAGGGCAATTATTTTTTAGAAGACTCATTTTGCTGAATTTTTTGCGGTATCGAAAATGGCAAACACAAAAATATTAAATTTTGTCTGGCAAATAGTTCTCTGAATAATGATTTAAACACAATTGTTACATTTGAAGCATATCGCCTCAGGAAAAATGAAAGCACGACGCACCATGAAAACGCCCCGGGCCGACCGCGTCATCGCCGCGCAGCATTTTCTGACCCTTCAATCCCCATGCTTCGACATCCTCGTTACTCGTTACTCGTTACTCGTTACTGACTTGGCTCCAACCGATTTCTTCTCGTTCTCTAAGCTAAAGAGTTTTCTTTAAGCCCTTCCCGCGACAACATTCCACCTCTTTGTATTTCTCTCTGAGAGCATCAACAAGAACGAAATTTGTCACATTAATCATATATATAGAATCGCTTCAGAAATTTTGAAGCTCCATTTCCCCGGGGGTTGTGGAGATCACTGAATCTCGCTTTTTGAAGATTTGAATCCCAATCCGTTTTTTTTTCTTCCCTCCTGGGAGGCTTTCGGAGGAAAGAGACCAACCATAAGAAAGATAATGACTCGTAGATGAGGAAAAGGGGACTTTCCTTTATTTTTGATGCATCATTTCGCCATGAAAAGTGAAATTAGGTTGTGGCTTAATTAGGCTTAGGGAGCTTGCTCCGGTATCGTCTCTCAGTGTTGCCGGATGTCGCGTCGAAATTACGCCTGATTCATGACTACATCCAGTAAAAGTTGTATACCTCTTTCCACACAGATTCCCTTGGACTGGAGGATGGATGACGGAAAACGTTAAAAGTAAGCTTTTACCCAAAAACGTAGGTGCTGGCAACGAAGTAGCTTGGAGAGTCATGTTGCTTCGTCAATAAAATATACGAACATATGAAGTATGACAGAGAGTTTCCACTCCCTCTGGCGTTCGAAGGGATGCCTCCGCCACCCTAGCGCAACACAGGGTGAGGGGGGCATTGTTTACCTCAGAAAAAGGGAGAGGGCTACCGTTCCGCGCTATGTGACGTCAGGGGCTACTCCCCTCCGCTATTCGTCGTCTGCTCCCTATTCCCCATAGGGGGATAACTTTAGGTACAGTCATCCCCCAATTGCGTCGTCTCGTCTTACGTCGTTTGCCCCTCAGACCCAATATCGTAAGCCAAGCGTACAAATTCGTACCTACGTCGTATTACGTTGCCTTTACGTCGTCCATGAATTGGTATCTCAACTGCGAGTAGTCGGCAACACCGTACTGAGCGCGCCAAGTGTCGCAGGCCGTGAGTAGTCGGCAACATTGTTACAGTACTGTAGAAATATATCTTTTTTTCTTGGTCAAAATTGATTGTCTGGAACCACCCACCCCATTTTAACATTGCGTTTATGGGAAAATCTCTCTCGACTTACGACGTCGGTCTCGGAACCAATTACGACGTAACTTCGGGGGATGACTATTTAAATGAGAGATGAGTCAAAATCCCAGTGACTCGACTACATATCCCCTTGCCTATTATTCGTTACAAGTCAGATTTTCCTCGAGAGAGTTGTACGAAGTGCATGCACTGCATCTTCACAAACCCTGGTTCTATCCACTAGTTATTGCCTGATGAATATAGACCCGTTGATCGGATTCCAGTCTTCCTCGTCTGTGATAGATAAACTGGAATAAACTGGGATGTATCACTTTTCCACTTGGTGAAAGGAGCAAGATGTGCCCGTATTTTTCCTCGAATGAATAGAGTTTTAGAATTGTTTTCTCACATCGAATAGATAAAGGTCCAGGAATCTTTCGAATGGATTGGAACAGAGAGAATAGCAAACAACATCGTTTGAGAAAGAGATATCAATCAGAACTTCATCTCTTGCAAGCATTTCAACATAGCGAAAAGGTCTTCTCTCTATTCGGAAGCCACCCAGACGAGAGTGGCCATGGACTTGGGAGGCAACCTGGTGTCGAAAGCGAGACCGCCCTCCTCCAGCCGGATTGCAACCTCCGTCTCGTTCCTTGAAAAGAGGATGAGAGAGGGCAACATTGGCATTTCCATCCCTATACTTCGGAAAATAAGTATTTTCTCAAAGTATTTTCTCTAATTTCCAAAATTGTCGGGGAATGATTGGAAAAGCTGAAACATGTCGCATTAGAAGACATGCACCAAATTAATGTCTCAGGAAATGCCCAACACCTAGGCCAGCCTCAGGAGGTTCGCCTACGCGGTAAAAAAAAATAATTTCAGGATTTCAGGATAGTTAGTGATATCAAGAGGCGATTTCGCTCATTTCGATATCACGTGTCGAGGTCGAGTAACGAGTAACGAGGATGTCGAAGCATGGGGATTTGAGGGTCAGAAAATGCTGCGCGGCGATGACGCGGTCGGCCCGGGGCTCTTCGTTCGAGCGAGTACAGTCCCAACACTTCTAAACGCTTCTCGTATAATGGCCGTGTAATGGCCGTATTCTCGTATAATGGTCCAGACTAGAACCCTCAGATGCTTGTACGCTTTCAGGGCGGTTTCCGGTAATCGGGAACACCGTTTGCTATGGTTTTAAGCTCGCTTCAAAAACATTCGACATAATGACGCCAAATAACCTGGTAGCTCTTGAAGCAATAAGGATGGTGCTCGGCACGACACTATGCTTTGCGATCCCTAGAACCATTTAATTCACTATCTTTGTTTAATTGATCCTCGTGGGATCATATGAATATCTCAGACCGTATCAATAGCATTATCAGCTGTGTCAAAGCCCTGAGATCATAATAGCTCCAGGAAGTAACCAATTTCAGCTGGTATTGCCTTAATTCCGCGTAAATGGTTCTACAAAATTTTCACCAAAGTAGATGCCGATGATTATGTAATGTTGCCCATGATTGTTCTTATTATTACATAATTCTATTACTTGTTTATTTAAACTTTTTGAGATGTCATTTTCTTGAATTGTCAAATTTTGAAATGTCAAACTCCAAAAGGTTGCCATTTGTACCATTTGCCTTTTGTTTCTGTGTGTTCTACATGCTAAGCTATAGATTGCCCAGTAAAACTGAAAATAGGTTCCAATCCGAACCTTCAATTTTTCAGCGTAGAACCGTTTTCCACTAAATCTGCGTAATAGTTATTGGTCGGGGTGATCGGGCGAATGTCCTAGGGAGATGCGTTCATGTTCTGCCCTGTCAGCGCCCTCAGATCGTTGTAGCACCAGGAATCAATTTCATCTTATCTATGAAAATAGTTCTATAAAAGTTTCACTCCAGAACATTTATTTTTTACAACGTAGGTGTTGGGCACGGCAGAAGAAGAATCATATGTAACGCCTAAGACACGATTCAAGAAGGAACAAAGGGATCGATTAAAATTCGATGAGTCGACCGATTAATGGATCAAATGGCCCACAATTAACCTATTACATTTTTTAATCGCTCGACAGCCTTGTAAAAAATTCATGTTCATTTGAGTGCAGTACAAAGACTGCGCTAGAAGCCGGAGAGGCCCTTTCATTACTCTGATGACTCATTGGATGAGAGAAATTAAAAGCTCATCGCATCAGCGAGGGAGGAATTAGTCGGCGTCAGCGTTTCCGGTCCACTTCAGAAGTTTCCTCCTACTTGTTTCTCCCTATTTGTGCATGCAAAGAGAAGACGTATGAGTATAATAACTTTGGAATTCATTAATGGAAGAGTTCGTTTTAGTGAGACCTGTACTTAAAAAGCATATGCTATTGAATTCTACATGGAATCAGAATGATAAAATAGAAGCTGAATGCGAATAATTTCCAAAACTACAAGTAACGATTCAAAACTGCCAAGTCCTCATAGAAAGCGATGGAGTGCCTTACTTTTGGGACTCTGCGTTCACGAAACAAATCTCAACTAACCTGTTGAGAAGCACGACGACAATGTGTCCTTCCGGGGTGAGCACCGCAGTGCCATCGAGGAGGAGGCTGCCCGTCCCGTCCTCCACCTCGATTCCGACTCGAAGGGAATCCCTGGGAATGAACTTGGAAAAATGTCCCATTGCGTAATAGGACGGGTTTTTGTAATATTCCCCGGCGGTTGCGTTGACGATTATAGGCCCATCCGCGTAGAACTCCGCCCAGTTCGGTCCACCGAGCAGGTCCACCGCCAGGTTCCAATCCAACCATCCTACCATCCAGTGGTTTAGATTCTGCGATAGAATTTTCCACCATATTCATGAATAAGGATACGATACGAAACAATCTTTGATTTTACCTGGAGAAAACATTGCTTCATTTCCCTGGAGCTGTTCCAAAAGTGGCATAGAGAGGTAGAAAACGTGGTGCACTTAGCAAGACCAGCATGAAAAAACGCAAATATATTATTTTCATTAGTCTACAATTCGTTGTACATAGTCGCCTTCATGACCCTCAGGCTTCTTCCAATTAGAACCCACGGCTTGTCTCAAGTATCAATATATTTCGCACATTAATTACGCAAATAAATCGGTAAATTGAAATTATACACTTCGGTCAATTTTCGTATTTATATTTGTTTCTTACTTAAATAGTTACGCACTTTCCTCTGGAATTTTGATTCATATCAGTCCCTTCCCGAGTGTGCTGGGGCTCTTGATTAGATTGGCTTAGCAATAGCAATAGGTGCCGGAGTAACCATGAGCAAGGAGGCAACCTCCTAAAGGAGGTTTCTTGTTTTGATGACGTTACTGGAGGAAGGTTCAACTGCCGTTGTAGAGACAGGGTGCATTCATGTGCGTTTAGCATCTTGCACCTGGTACCCCACTGAATCTTATCGCACATTAGCCCCTTCAATCTGCAATCATCGCAACTATCCAATCTACTCAACACTGCATCGCACCTGGATGATATCGAGGGCGTACTTCTCGCCGTGCTCCCAGAATCCTAGGAATATATGGTGCTCCCAGGGGTTTACGCCGTTGGACGCCTCCGACATCAGAAGCATGAGGTTCGGGTACATTTCGTGGATCGTGTCCTGGACATCCGGCGGAATGAAGTTCATGTACCAATGCATCGCCACACCTGACACCCACTCCGACATCGCTTCGTCTGCCATCACCTGTAAGTTCTGGCTTTATAAAGTGATTGTAAAAATTGGCTCTTAGATCTTAGGGGCTCTTGCTCTCTTTATTTCCGTAAGCGAAGAAACCGAAACTCTACTGCTACGAAACAAACTTGATGACTTTTAGGATGCCAAAGGAATGGTAATTGTCTTGCCCCAGGTGAGGACTTTTCTATACTGTTCAGCACGGTATATTGAACTTGATCTTAGAAGAACGCCCCTTTCCTTTCACGAAAACGAATATGAGATTTTCGATGAAAGTTAGTAGTTCCTTCGATCCACGCTCTTCTAAAAGTTTCAGAGCATGATTTCTGCTGTCTGAACAAGAATATGGGAAACACATCGTCCTCTTGAAAATGCTCTCTCCACATAAAACGTTAGCTGCCGAGTGCTTCGCCTTTAAAACATTTTGCATATTAAAAGTTCTGCTTGGCAACCCACGTGTTCAGGAACAGATGCAGCGACGTGTTCGTAATTTTCTTCCTCTTCTAGCAAAACTTTGATGTTGCTTTACCTTTGCCTTCAGAATGAAAGAGACTGAACCAAAATAATCCAAGTTCACAACTAAGACGTAGGCATGAATGAGAGCCATATTCCAACGATCCGTGTCAACAATTGAATTCATGAAGTTAGGTTCGAAACCCTCTATTCTGCAGATGCAAGTTCTTTAACCATTTTCTGATATAGAGGCTATATATCCAAGAGAAAATTCATTGTACATATGAACGTTCGGCTAGACTGAGGTGACGCAGAATTAAGAGTGGTGCTTTCGATATCAGAAGGCTGACGTTCCCAGAATTAAGGATGCTGAGACATTCAACCGTATATTGTTTCTCAGCGAGTCTGAAGAGACATAGGAATTCCTCTCCAAAGGCAGTGCCTCAAAGGAAAGGGTGAAGAATCTCCAGTCGCTGGGGCTTCCTTAGAAAGGAAGACGCCATGGAGTGATCGATGGGTTACTTCAAGATAAATCAGCTAAAAATGGGTAAATTAACAGCCGACCATCCTCAATTTTAAAATTAAATTTGGTATGAAAGGGTTCAAAGGTCAAAACGAGTTCAAACATCAAAATTTTTGTTGAAAAATGACTTTTTTGTACTCAGGTGATATGCTAACTAATAGTTTCTCGCGTAATTTGCAATGAATTGACACTTCAATCAACGTTCTACCATGAAATTTACTTGAGCTACAGGAATATAAAAATAGGAGGTTACCACGTCACCCTACATGTTGACCACCCTGTAGCATTTGATCCATTGACTCAATTAGGTTGAAATGCGACACTTCCGGGTTTGGGACCAGGAAAACCCTGCATTCTGAATTTAAAAAAAAATTGGAGGTGATCGCGTGTTACCCTTGTTTAAATAGTAATTGAATCTCCCAAATTCTTCTGCTTCCCTCGAACATTGGATATTGATTGATGCAAAGAAAAGGCTCATATCAATAAAAGATTGTGTTCCTGTGATCATGAGATAGGGAAACCCATGAAACGAAGCAATCCTAAGTACCGCTATAATATGGGGAGTTTCCCGCCCCAGTCTGTCGGATAAAGAGATGTTTTGGGAGGATTGAGGCAGTAAGCCACTTCATGGTAACCGTAAGCAGGTGTTGTTCAAGACACCCCTAAAATGCGTGCTTGAGATTCGTAAGTGGAAACGTTGGGTCAAGTATGTCCGTATCAGAGAGAGGGAAATCTAGAAAACAATACCATTAGGAGTAACCAAACAATCCTGAACCCATTCAGTCCTCGAATCAAATAAATATTAGAGACGCACAGATGAAATGATTCTCTCTTTGCCTGAAATGCCATGTGAAACTTTCCCCTCACCTGCTATCATCACTACTCTCAACTCTCCCGACTTGGCAAATGCCAAGTAGGTCGCGAATCAGTCCGTATTATCATACAATTTCGCCCATGCCCTTCCTTCGGAGAGATTCGCATTATTTTTCCAAAGTTGGATTGAAATCTGATATCCAAAGCGCTAAAAGGGAGGTCCAGCCTACGTACCACACTTCCCAATTACCTCCGTCTACTGCTGTTACATGGATGCCAATCACAAAGATCCTCTACCTGTAAGCCTAACATGGACTCATTTGACGCGCTGGGAAGGAGCGACATCGCACTTCCAAACCTTTTTCTCCAGGCCATAGCCCCAAAAGACTTCATCGTTGGAACGTTATATTGTCCTTACGTTCGAAGCACTTACGATAGTAACAAACTCTTCTATGTAGTATCGCTGATCATCGAAGATAAAAATAAGGATATTCCCGTATCCTGCATCCCTCAGGGTGGGACCGAGGTGATCCCTAACGAACTCTTGCTGCTGCTCTGGGGTCCACCCCATACAGTTAAAGGGGAAATCCGGTAAGCTTCCGAAGATGGGCTCGTTCTGTGGCGTCAACCCCCACACTTGCACTCCTTCTGCCTCGTATGCCTGCAGGAATCTGTAGGACAGGGATCATTGAGAAGGTTCTCATGATGTTTATAATCCAAAGAGACTAAATGGATGGTGATTCTGTAGGATTTCATGCCGATTGAGCGGTATTTCTTCAACTTATTCAGTCAAAATCGAATGGCTGAAATATATGAAAATGTTTTAATATGTATATTCCTTTATTTCGCAAGCGTGAACTTCCTCGTGTCTAAGCGCTAGATATGTATGATTGCAATTGCATAATTGAAAAAATGTGAAGCTCACAACGAGTCACACGCATCAATTCTAAGTCTCAAAACTTGCTGGGTTTGTATTTGTGGCATTTCATGAAATTTCTTCGTACACAAGTTGGAAACACGAGAAGGAACTGACTTGAGATAGTACTGGGCCCACAAGCCATAATGCTCAGGCTTGAGTGCGGCCCCTCCATTGGTGCCGTTGATGGCGCCGTTGGTCTTCATCCACGCAGGAGCCGACCAGGGACTGGCCATCACTAGGAGCCCTTCGCTCAGTTCCTTCGCTTCTTTAATGAAAGGCAGCTGCAAGGGCAGAATCCAGGAAGGAGGTCAGTAAGGATTCACTCTAGGTCAGGAAGTTTTCGCACATGGCGATGCGTCAACGGTAATAGAGCTCTCGCTCTACGTGGGTCCTGACAGTATGAATGCATGGGTATTTGGAGCAAAAAGTTTTGAATGGTTTACTAGAAACGAGATCAATGTGTTTATGTTAATGAAGTGCTAACTCAGAGTGTCATCGAAAACTAAATTTGTACTTAATCAAACCTCTTAATTTGCGACCTCTTAATCTTTCAATTTACTGAAACTGATTAATTGGCATTCCCAAGCAGTTATATACTGGGTGACCCAAAAAAATACGTCCTGTTTGGCGCTTTATAAAACCCGCTGGGGATGATCCAAGTTCGTGATCTTTTCGTATCACATTGGAAACGTAGCAATATTTGTTTTATGAAAGTTTCAATTACCTAGTTGTCTGAATAGAAATCGACGGTAGTTTTCAACATGAAGTAAAAAAAGTAATTTTCCCTTGCAAGAGGTGGATGCAATTTGGGGACTGCTAGAATTATTTCTCTCACTTGACGCCATGAAGACTGACTTTTGCGCCATGTCCGTGAACCATTCGACGCGTAGTAATAGTATTAACCGTTGTACATCGTAGCATCAGATTCATTACTACGCATAATGATGTTTCACCGAGTGAAGATTTTTACTGGATAGTTACGAAATTTGCTTCCTCCCATGGAAAACGGTAGCGCGTTCTCTTTTTAAATCACCCTTTCCCTTCCAATTATAATGTAATTGTTCCCCAGCCAGTTCTCTAGAAGCTTCGAGTAGCTCTAGTCAGAGGAGAACGTGAGTTTTGGTAAGGCGACTGACCTGGTGACAATCTATGGGGTAGGCCTAAGCCTAACATTAATGAATCCCGTAGGGAGGGGTGGAGGGTGTGGTAGAAAATGGAAAAGACTTTGAAGAATGGCTTTCACACAACTTCAATATTTTTTTTTTTTTTAGCGAACTAGTACTATCATCAATGTTTACTTTTCTCGTCGAAAAATTAGAACTATCCTACCTGTATAGATGGAAAGGAATAACCTTGTAGTTGTAATCCTCTGGCGCCAAAGCAAAATGCTCCAAAGTAGCATCGTTATCAACGTCGTCATAGGTGTAGGGACGAACGGAGGAATCGACACCTGCCATCGGGACCCGAGCGAGGTTGTACTTCCACCCTCTCTCGGAGAAGTACCCTCTGTATGAAGGAAATGATGGGATTGCATCGCTGCACGCAAAATATTAATAGTTCTCAAGTTCATGAACTTACTCCATAATTGCTCTCTGGGCAGGTTCCCCTAGGGAGAGCAAGTTGAATCCGGTGGCATCGGGGAAGTGCGCCCCAAACCCGAGGATCCGTTGGAATGTCTGAGACTTGTTGATCCTTATAATTGCATTCGGATTTTGCCGGGACATGTCTGGGACGAAAGGGAGAGATTAGAGAGATTATAGCTTCCGTGCACCAAAATGCAGGGAATTCGCTCACGGAACGGTGCGGTGTCAACGTGGAACCGATGTTCATCCCTAGTTGTTAGCACGGAGAGAAGGACTTCGGGATCCTGCGGGGGAAGGATTTCCCCCGGACTGTCACACCTCTCCTCCGTGCAAACGCAGACGAAGCTGTCGTAGTCGTAGTATCTGGCATCGCACTGCTCTTCCTGCCCCTTAACGTCGTAGGACCCGAAATACAGCGTTAGGCAGGCTAGGAAAACCAAAGGCCACGTTAGTATCGATCGCGAAGGTATTGAGAATACGAAGAGAGAGGGGGAGAGAGGCGATTTGTCTAGGGTTTTAAGTTAGCGTCCTATCCATTGGCTCCACCTGAAGTTTTCGTATGAACATTCCAAATTTTCATTTTTTCAGTCAAGGAAGTTTCGAAATGAGGAAGTTTTAATTGAATCCTCCTGCTATGGTACTATACGGGCAGATGATAATATCTTAGCAAAGAGTTCTGTAATGCGGCGAATGAGAACCGTTTTACGGCAGCTTATCGGGAAAAGAAATGTTACGAGTTAATTGAATAATTTACCAGAAACAAGAAGCGCGAAGAGGAGTCCACTTGTAGCCGCCATGTTATGGAGCGCCACTGTGGAAGATCCCAGCTGACACTAGAGGATTTCAAAATCGCATTATCTTATCAGAGTTCGGAGAGGCGTCCTTTGGGCTTTTCCCATGGGAATCGCCAGGTGCTTGGATTCTTGTCTCAAGGGCAGAGGGACCCGGAACCAAAGGAAATATATATCCTTGTTCCCCCTCCTCTTCCCTCTTCTCGACAGGAAACCAGCGAAGTTGGATTTACAGTCTTACCAGATGTTACCTACTGGATGTGGAAAATATTACACGAGAGTCTGACGTCGCAACATGACATATTACTAAAAAGTTATGCCATCTTGCATTGGTCAGAAACCCCCCCCCCCAAGAAAACTCGCTTGCCCTTAATGGTAAAGAAATGGCAGGGATACAAATCCTGCCCAGGTAATCCATATAGATGAATGCTAAAGATGGTCCATATCACAATATATTTTTCTAAATGCCGTCTTGTGTAACTCTTGATAAACATCAGTCTTTCGCCCCCTGAGGTTTAGTGCACTCAAGTGTTAAAAAAAACATAGCTTAAGGAGGGTGCCCACTAAATGCATTCATGCAACCGTAAGAGGAATTCTCAGGCATCAACGTCTGCTCTTTCCCTCCAGAACCCGTACAGGAAAGCTTTTAAAAGTGTGCCAAAGAATCAAACATACCCTGTGTATAGAAGATCGTGACTAAGTGACTGGCGCTAATTTTAACTAGGTAAGGTAGAAACCCGAAACTTGGTACGTAAGTAGCCACAAAGATCCTAAGATTAAAAAAAAAATCCAACTTCGGAATAACTATGAGCTGGGGGCTTATGACTACGTGATGACGTTCTCGAATAAATGTTTGCTTCAGCCAAACGAAGAGACAAAGAGGTTAAACTAAATGTGAACAAGCCTTATGAGATTGTAAATTCAGTATAAAAAATTACTTTACAGATACATTCCAATGGGAGTTCTTGAGGATGAGACATTTCGCTATCATTTTTTATTTCAGCATATTTAGGTAGAAAAGGAAGGATGAAACTTGGTACGCAAATATCTATTGTGATGTTGAGTTCAGGAAAAATCCTAATTTTCAGGTGCATCCCCTCAGGCCACGTTTATTAGGTGGGACGGCTTTTCCAATGGAGTCAATCCACGGCGAAAGGGGTAAATGAATAAAATCTTTAAAACAAATAGGCAACCCAACAGTGGATGTCGCCACGAGGAGAACATCCTACAGTACAATGAATTCTGCGTTTTGATCATCTTGGCTGCGGTGTCATGCAACATCGCTATTTTTTAATTAAAGAAAAAATATATCAATTTCTCTTTTCTTCATAGTATACACTGCTTTTGATGATGTCTTAAAGGTGTTCCTTAGGCAATAGCTGAAAATCTGGGTGTGTGTGAGATATGATGCGTTCTGTCTGAGGAGTCATTTCATCCTCAGTTATCGATGCTAACACATAAATGGCAGGGACCAAGATGGTGCACCAGTTCGAGAATATCTCAATAACACGCTTAGTGGACAATGGATTGGATGGGATCTATGGCATGGCCATCTCGCAGCCCAGACCTGACAACATGTCCATTTTGGGGAACGTGAAGGAACAATTTTCTCAACTACGCCTAACAAATGTTGAAGATCTTAAAACAGCCATCAGAAGCTGGTTCCATGATATTCAGGCTTCCACATGGAGAATGTCCAAAAGAGCATGTGGAAGGACCAAACAATGTGCGGAAAGCAGAGGACAGCCTACAGACACGCCTTGATTTCCTTATTAAGGGACTTTGTTGCCGCCCTGTAGATTGATTTGTTGCGTACGTGAATAAAATAATGTAATAAAGTGCTGCTGAATGGTAGAAACGAATGAGAGAAAAGTAGAAGCAAGAAGGGAAGTATGATTAGAGTTTGATTTAGCGGAACTACAAAAAGTGTTGGGCAAAAAAAGGGAACCACTCGAAATTTGGCAATAAAACCCATCTTTTGGAACGCATTGAGTTCAAAATTTGAAGAAACGTTGCCTAACATGTCCTTAAATATGTGTTCAAATGTCAATTGGCTTTAATTTTTCATTCTTAAGTTATGGCTGATTATGTTTAAATAAATAAAATATTTCGTGGAAAAGATTGAAACTGCGATTGCGAGGCACGTATCCACAAATGAATTTTTCTTTAAAAACAGGATCCTGAGTGATCAAAATGAAAAGTTTTTTTACAGTATGTCGCACAAGTATGCTTTTTACTATTTAAAAATTCATTGTTTGTGCAGAAATTTAATGAATTCTAATGCAAATGTGGATAATTCCCTCGCAGCGGCAGTGGCATTACTGTTCAATCAGAATATTGACCATTTAATAAAACCAGCTATAACTGAAGAATAGGATGTGAAAGACGCATGACATTAAAAAAGAAGACTTGAAATATTATTGCTTAACGTTCCTTTAACTTTTGAAGTCAATCCGTTAGAAAATATTGATTTCATTATAAAACTTCGAATGGTTTTCTTTTTTGCCAACCGTATGCATGCTACTACCACTACTTTTGGAGCGTCTCTGGCGAAGTTTGAACTGCTTCAATGACTGATGGAGATCTCATCATACATTCATCATTATTCCCTACATGCTTCACCTTCATTTATTTCTGCTTTCGACAGCTCTTCATCGCATTATTTACTCACTAATACACCAATCAATGTAGAGGAAGAAAATCAGAGTGTGACTCATGTCACAGTCTGATTTTAGAGTATTTTAGAGTTCATACGCTACGATATATATCCCTCATCTTGTGCCTAAATGAAAGAGAAGTACTGTGTAAATCCAACAAAAAGTAAAGCAGGAATAATTTACGGAAGGTCTACACTTGGATACAGAGTCCTTGCATTGTAGCATGGGTCCCGAAAACTTTTCTCCATTTTCTCACACTCAGAAGATCCTAAAATATTTATATTATCAAATGCAACAAAAGCTCAATGGCTGCAATCCTTATGCCTTAAGTGACGATCTGAAATTTAAAAATTTAGAAGGCAATGTGGAATTAACTTCTGAAAATGCTGTGTATTTGTAGCATGAGACAGGACGGAATGTCCCAATGACATTTTACTATACTATATTAAATTATTATAAATTTGTCACCACTGGAAAAGTGTGCCTTGAGGGAATTTACTCCCAAACTAATTATTTTTACTGATATGGGAATCTACCCCACTACTTTAATTGTGAGTTCTAGCACAACATATTTTCCCGTTTTGCCGGGAAATAAGTATCTTTGGAAAAGCTGACCCACCCAATAAATAAGACCTGAGGGGATGCGTCTGAAAAGTAGAATTTTCCAGAACTCAGCGAGCAATCTAACATAACTATTTCAGGTTGGGATGTTCCAACAGTGTGGGATTTCAGCATCCAACCCAATAAGTTCTATTCGAGCTAATGAAATTATTTCTCCTAATTAAGGGTGTGACGCAGCAGGAATTCCCTCTGTTCAAGTGTGGTCGTGCAGGCCAATACCGGATTTTAAAAAAAGCTTCATCATAGCTGGCGAAGCACATGACTTTGACTTTTACATCCCTCAAGGTCAAGTGTCCTGACAAGTTGCTCCAAGAGGGTAAAAGAGGACGTAATTTTTGGCGTTGTTTCCTCTTAGAGCATTTTGATCACCCAGGCCAATTGATATTACGTGAGCCTTAGAATTTCTCTCGTGGTTTTTTTCGGGCCGGAAAGACATACGCCAGAAATGAGCCAATTTTACCTCTGAAAAGCTGAACCTTGACGTGATAGAGAAGTCTAATTTGGCATTTTCCTGACGTGGCACTTGCACAGCACTCAACGGTTGGCGAGCATATACTAATAATTTTCTTGCAAGGATATGTTCGGTAAAATGCAAATATGTCATCGCAAATCCTGTTACATGTACGAGCCCTAAATTACCTAGTAAAGTTCCTTTCGGACGCTAATATACAGTACATCGAATTGCTGCTGATGAAGGTATGGTGGCATTGCGTTTCGAAAGTGGAAGGATAGAGCCTTTTATGCAAGATACAGGGAAACATCTTACAACTGGACGAGAAAAATGAGAGAGGGAAAATAATGCTATAAACAACACGTTCTTGGTAATTACACCGTAATAAATCTGAGTGGGTATTCGAATAATTTCTCTTGATGGCACGTTCAGGGATTGGTATTTCGAGATCTTCGAACATCGAAGGAACTATCTCCATTTAGGACCAAAGATTTTAAGGTAAAGCAATGCAGCGATTAAAAAGAGCGAAGTTATGTCACAGTTATGTTAGTCAGAACGTCCATAATGATTCAACTTTTCATATAGAGACATATTGCACTTATGGCCTTTATTGCATATTGGTAGAACATAACTTGGTGAAGGTACATGGCAAATTTAGCTGCATGAAGAGTTCCAGATTTAAAGCAAATCATGAGGAACATTTTATTAGGGAATCGACTTGTACTTTTAGGGTTATGTTGGTCACACATGCTTCATGCAACTCCGCTGTCATAAATTTGTATTGTTTATGTGTGTTGAATTGCTGAAAAGCAAGTCCAAGATGGAATATTTATGATGCAAACATATTTATACGGAATGATGAAAACTGGCTGAGAAGATTGAGCTGATATACATGTGCAGTACTCTGCGTCCGATTGTAGTGTTAGTCACGATGGTATCACCGTATTGACTTATACCTTTTCAATGGGTTTTCATTCACACACCGTGTTGTGTTGCATGACTGTCAATGATGCCGAGGTACACCTTTGAAATTAATTTATCCGCAGAATGTGCCATTTGGTACATTCTTGACACTCTTTACAGGACCAAGGAGAGGAACTTCTCTCAGGACCCAAACACATGTCTAATGAAGTCTTACAATGCGCATTTTGCTGCATGCATTTACCCGAACCCTCCCCTGACGCACGAAGCAGATGTTCAGCCAATCACGAATTGCATTGTGAGAAAGCACAAGAGGCGGATCTATCCTACGCTCGGGCAAATGGAGGACATTCCCCAGCAAACCTGCTGTTGTAGACTGACTCAGGCAGACACGAACGACCTCGCAGGCAGTAACATCTCGCAGTAACATCCAGGCAGTAACATCCAGACAGTAGCAGGCAGCATTACGGAGCATTCCCAGCATTATGGCACCCACATCGACTCCCCCCTCCTCCAAGGCAAGCAATGCGGTTCTGAGTTCTGTGGAAACCCAGGATGTCTATAAAATGAGTACTTAGTGTAAATGTTATATTATTTACACTAAAGTAGCCTATTTTAAGTTTTAGACTGAAAACATATCGACCTTGGAATAGTGTCAGATCTTGCCTCCTAAAAATTTTATAATAGCCGATAATTAATTCCCCAGATCTGGTGTTTTAGGAATTTCTTTATTCATTTGAATGGAAAATAAATTAAGACTAAAAGTCAGAGAGAGTTTTCTCATTTGACCTTATTGCATCAACTTCTAGTGGTAATCATCATGCTGATTGAATAATCAAGTATTTTGGTTATTCAAAATCATTAGAATTACGAAATTACTCGAAATATGTTTGAATGTGTAAAGTAAAACGCCGATATCAAAACTTTCCTGAGCCAAGGCAATTGAATGATTCGAAAAATCTGCCATAATTCTGTAACTCATCTGGCACACAACACGAGAGATATTCTCTTTTACGTTTCTCAGATCTGTTTCCATGTCCTTGTAAACACGTTACACGTTTCGCAATGCTGCATTCCGCATTTCTGATCCTGTAATTGAAATAAGTGTTTGACAAAGGAATTCTCAGTTGCATTAAGGCAGAGGAACGAAAGATGTGACACTATTCCGAGGTCGATCGCTAAACAGGCTCCACAAATATAACAAAGGCTCCTCCTTATTCAGAATAAAAAAAACTTGCCCATGGGTAGTTGCTTCATGGACACTCTATAATTTACGAAAAATGAGAGGATGATCCATAGTTTTAGCACATTACGGATGTCAACAGGTTCCATAACGGTTTCTAATCTTGAACGTTACGATTTAATTCCTTCGGATTTGCAATTTATGAGCAATTTATGAGCTATTATCGGCACACATGAAAGAGCTGACCTAATAAACGAAAGGAAAAATGAAGATTAGATGTTTCTCATATTGCTAATATGTCCGCAGTACTCTGTTTCAAAGTAGACATATCGATACTAGCGAGTTTATTTGCCCTTGGAGCAAACAAACTTGCGCGTCTTTGGTGTGCTTGGCTGGAAGAAAATTTCGAAAGCTTTAGAGGCATTCTCTTCTTATTCTTACCTTTTCCCACGGTACAAATGTGGTGAAACTTCTTGGGTCATGGATATTTTTCCTTGTGGCTTGAAGTTATTTCCGGTTGTGTGAAGCTATCGCGAGCCTGATTTGAGCAACATTCATCAGCGCAGATTCTTAAGAAATGTTGAATGCTAAAAACAAAACTTTCGGGAAATTAAAAATGTATTCATTTTCCCTTTTACCGCAGCAAAACAACCTAGAGCAAATTGATAAATCCCCAGGATATATTTCCAGGAAAAGAGTTTTCTCAAAAATTAAAATTATATATTTTTACTAGCAAACAAACTCGCTGTGGTGGAGCCTTAGGTGCTTCATTGTCCTGGTTAGTGATTCCTTTTTTAAGGAATCACTAACCTGGACCTGTCAAAATGTCTGCCGAGGGAGAAAAAACCGGTATTTTCCACGAAATAAGTAGTTAGACTATTTATTGCTTGCCTAACTTTTAAGCTCTTCATAACCTGCCCTGAGGGATCATATTTGAAATGTAGGATGTGCAATCAGCAACCCAACTGGTATTTCTGCTGTGAGTTTCAACTTTCTTTAGATCTCTCTTTCGTTTGATCAGAAAGGATTCTGGAAAGCGGATTTTGCAAAAAATGTGCCCTCAGAGGTTTCGCCTAAAAATTAACATTTTTACAGAAATCAATACTGGGAGAACTACGTGCTTACCAAGGTTGTCTTATCCGTTTGCTCAGGAAAAAATCTATCGAAAAGGAAACGCAGTTAATAGCTGTGGCCTTAGGGCTGTTATCTTATTCCGAGCTCAAAATCTCCTGAGTTATTTGTGTGCCAAGTCTCAGTTTTCTATTTCTTCCCAATGACAAAAAATATTTTGAAAACGTGACCATTCAAAAATATGCCCTTAGTGCATCCATCTGAAACTTGTCATTTTTCTTTAACTTAGAGTCTCAGTAGGCACGTCAGTGTCAAGTGTCAGCTTTCCATGTTTATCTGTTCTATTGCAGCAAAAAATTATATATCTATCCCGAAAATTTTGCCCCCCAGGGCATTTTCCTCCAATGACTGAATATTTATGAATTCAACTCATGTATCAAGTTTCACCTTTCTATCTCTGCCCAAAGTGCTAGGAGAAAAGAAGTTAAAACGTCAACCCCCAAAAAAATGCCTCCAGGGCATGAACCTGAAAATTTCAGGTTCTGTCACTCACTCAGAGTCTGTCACTCACTCAGTCACTCGCTATGGTCGCGCCTTCGGCGCTCCATTACCTTGGATAGTGATTAATTCATTTATTCTTTGCGAAATGGCAAACACGTTTTAAAGTACGTCCACATTGAAATACGTGACATATTAGGATGAAAACGATCCACCCAAAAACTGTGCTCTGAGGAGACACACAACAAAGGTCGAACTTTTCCTTAAAACAGCATCACGTCCGTTATGCCGGCGCCAACTGCTACTTTTCTATTTTTGCCCGATTCTCTAGGATATGAAAAATTCTTTGAAAACGATACGTCCCCAAGAAATATGCTCCCAAAAAATATATTGGAAATTTGACATATGACAAATGAGCTCAGTGCTTCACCAGTCACGCTCTTGCCATGTTACAGCTTCCCCTCTGTGTCCGTTTGATTGAAGCAAAGAGAACTATTGGAAAATATGAAAAGGTGTGCCCATATGGCGTGCATCACCAAAGTGGAATTTTTCCTGAGCTCAGGATGTGAATAGCTACGTATGTCAGTCAGTCAGCTACTCACGATCGTCTATATTTAATATGAAAGTAGAATGTTTTCTTTACTCAGCTATTCACCAAGTACTTCTTCGCCAAGTTTAAACTTTCTATCGCCCTCTGTTTTGCTGGATCAGAAAATTCGGGAAAATACACCTTTTGCAAAGTATGTGCTCAGGTGTTTTAACCGAAAAGTACAATTTTTACCGAAACCTCAGTGAACTACGAGCCCACAAAGTTTCAATGTTATACATTTGCCATTTCGCTGGTGCAAAATCATGTTTAGAAAAGCCGACCCACCAAATGCTATGCCCGGAATGGATCCACCATGAAAGCTAAATACTCCCTCAACTCGATATCACGTCACTGATACGTGTGCCAAGTTTCACCTTTCCATTTCTGTCCAATTCGCCACGACAAATTATTTTTTTAAAACATCGCCTCTCTAGAAATTTCCCCCAGGGGATGTATCGAGACTTAACATATTTATTTAACTCCTTGTCTCGGTAGTCACATTCATGCAAAGTTCCAGCTTTCCATGTACATCGGTTTAACTTATGCAAAAAAATTTGTGAAAACATCTCCCTTTGAAATTTGTGGTCACAGGGCATTTCCTTCCGAACACTGAATTTTTCTACACGCAGCATCCCAATAGGTAATTACGTACCAAATTTCATCTTTCCACACTAACTCAATACGCCAGGACAAAAAAAAATACTTGAAAACGTTGGGCCCCAAAAATATGCACCCAGAACATGCATCTAAAACTTTGCATTTTTCCTGAACTCATCATGGCGGTAGGCACGTCCATGCCAGGTTTCAGCTTTTCATGTCTCTCCGTTGTATTCAAGCAACGGGACATGGAGGCAAGAGAAGCCATGGAATGGCCTGGAATTGAACCCAGGCCTTTCAATTACTGGTCAGATGTGCTACCACTACACCACTGAAACGCGCGCAAACAGTAATATCTCTCGATGACATCCTTATCCGTCCCATTACATATCTTTAAAAAGTTCTCCTCCCAAAATCTGTACCCCCAGGGCATGTACCTCCAATGTCGGATTTTTTCTGAATCCCAAAAGGTACATTTGTACGAATTTTCAGATTTCTAACTTCTCTGGAACATGGTTAGAATTGCGTCAGTCAGTCACAATCGTCGATATATATTAAATACATGAAAATTCGTACACATGCACCTTTTTGGAAGCAGAGTTCAGAAAAAATCCGACATTGGAGGTTCATGCCCTAGGGGTACACATTTTTGGGGAGAAGTTTTTAAAGACATATATTATGACGGAGTAGGATGGCATCGAGAGACTTGACTGGATGTCTCGGGTTCGGTGGTGTAGTAGTAGCACACCTAACCGGCATTCAGGAGGCCCGGGTTAAATTCGGCCGTTCCTTGGCTTTCTTTTGGGCCTTTCATGCCTTCCCAGTCGCGTTACTCATTCCCCCTTCATAGCAATATTTTTCCTTTAGTAAAACGGAGAGACATAAAAAGCTGAAACGTGCGATGGACCGGCCAACCGAGACGATGAGTTCAGGAAAAATGAAAAATTTAAGATCCATGCCCTGTGGGGGCCGACGTTTTCACGTAATTTTTTTTGCCCTGGCGTATTGAGCTGGTGGGAAAAGATGAAACTTGGTACATCACTACCAATTGGGATGCTGCAGAAAAATTCAGACTTTGGAAGTAAATGCCCATAGGGCACAAATTTCAAAGGGAGACGTTTTTAAATATTTTTTTTTGCATCAGTTAAATTAATGAACATGGAAATCTAAAACTTTGCATGAATGTGACAACCGAGACAAGGAATTAAAGGAAAATGTTAAGTCTCGATACATCCCCTGGGAAATTTTTTCGAGGGGCGATGTTTTAAAAAAAATTTTGTCCTGGCGAATTGGGCAGAAATGGAAAGGTGAAACTTGGCACACGTATAAGTGACATGGTGTTATTGAGTTGAGGGAGTATTCAGCTTTCATGTTGCTTCCCCTCCGGGCATAGCGTTTGGGTGCGTCGGCTTTTCCAAACCTGTTTTTTTTTTAGGACTAGAAAAGTACTTGTGATGGGCAAGCGATGACTGAATTCGGAAATCTTTATTCCAGCGTTCCATACTATCCTTGGAAATGCATCTGACTTTTTGTTGCAACTGATATATATTCTCGGAAATATTCTCTCAAAAAGTCATTTTAATCGAGAGGAATTTCGAGTCACGCTCGTCCTGTTGAAGAGAACGTTTTCTGACGACTCGGCGTTGACAGATCCAAGATTCTTGTATTTAATTTTTAATACTAGCAACTGAGGAAGGCAGTTGTGTGTTAATTTGGAGTTCCAGTGGAGAACGAAAAATGTCAGAAGGAAAATGGGGAGGGCTACTCAGGAAACCTTGAAAAGAGGACCATGGTCACGATACACAAGAGCAGCAGTCCGTGATCAACAATCCGATTGAAATGCAATGTGTGATATCTCCGTAACATAGCAACACCTACCGGGTTGAGTAGATATTTGAAATAGTAATAATTGATTATTGGTGATATAGGACAATTGCAGCTAGGACCGAATAAATTCTTCGGGAATTGCGGCTGGGAGTCATGTTTCTCTGGCTTGATGACTGATTGACTAACTCTGACTTTTCCATTTCCTGTTCTTTTCCTATTATTATTATATATTTTTGCCCATTTTTCTTTTCGAGTTTCTTGCTTTTACATCTTCGTCCTTAAACATTTTTACTTCTCTGCTAATTCATATGAAGCAGCACTGCTTACTGTGTTACATTTTGCGAGTGAAATCACTTGCAGAAAAATCCTACTCTCAAATTCAGTTAATCTCGTTTACGAACCATCATATCAATGTGAGTTCTAGTGTAACTCGTTGGATTATGACAAATAATCCATATTCTTTTCCTAGGTGTTGTCGTACTTCTCCATCAAAAGCTATATTTCGAAAACAAGCAACTTCGAACGGAAATATACCATTCTACCAAAGTAAGAGAAATCCAATGGCAAAGGTGCACGCAGCACCCAAAGCGACTTCTGACAATGTCTTATGTTGTAGGCGAACCCTTAGACAGGTGAGAGATCGTCGGATGAAGGTGCTGCTTCTCAGCTGCGTCGTTCACGCCATAATTTGTTTGATGTTCATCGTTGCTGACGTGAGCGTGGATGCCTACGCCTGCATTGCCAAGAAAGCCCGACCAGAGAAGGTAACATGTTCATCAATTCCCGCAGCATACTTTGAAAGATGAAAAAGCAAAAAGTAAAAATCTTAGGAAAAATAAATAAATTTAAATTTAAATTGGTATTAATTTTCCAGATTAAACATCACGAAAGAGAAACCTGCAAGAATGTACCGTTATTTCTCACATTTTTTGAAGCACTTTCAAAAAACGTAAAACCCTTCAGGTAAAGTGAAAACCGGAGAAGGAAAACCACTCATCTCTCCACTGACCAATAATTTACTCGACGACCAGAAGATAGTCTTTGCCATTGCACAAGCAGGTCGTTCAACGCAGTCCTAACCGGGATCTCCTGGAGAAGTCGGGCAAGAACGATGATTCAGAGTACGTGAGAGTTCAAGATGCGGTCATGGGATCTCTTCTGTCCTCATCCAAGCACGAGGATGTCACATGGGTCACGCACGGAAGTGCGAATCACCTGCGAAGAGCAGCTATCATCGCCGACATTTGGAAGGTACGGGACATCTCCCATTCAGTCGCAATCGTCGGAGGCAGTGTGCAAATGTGATTGTGTATATGGGATTGTGTTTCTAAATTCGGAAATTAAAAATCTCCCCTAGAGAGTTTTGCATTCCCTAACTTTTATTCACTGGGAATTAAAACCTTTCGAGCCACTCAAGGCAAGTAGAACCAACATTTAGAAATCGCTAAAAAAAAAAGTATGGCCACTTGAAGCCTTCAAATTAGACTTCGCCTGTAGACGTGAGACATGGGAAAATATAAGCTTCTACTCGCAACAGTTTAAACTTCATGACAATGTGCAAACTGAAAGTGGAATTGGATTTCTGTTTGTCCAATATTATCGCGAATTGCTTTTGCCTCACAACGGGTATAGGTACACTCTTAGAAAAGAGTGAGTGATATCTGAGAAAGGGGGCGATACTGGAGTTATCCATTTTACTCCCTAAAATCAATGAGGTAATGCCGTTCATCTCTCTCTTTCCTGAGAATAACCATTAACTTTTTTCTACTAGTTTCAAAAAGTACTCTCCTTCCTTCGTTTCTTCCTCTTAAAAAAGTTATGGATTCTGCTCATGTAGGAGTAGTTATCGATTGTTCTTCATGATTTTTAGAGAGTAAAATCGCTAAATCCAGTTTCGCTCCTTTCTTTGAATTTGCTGACTTTTTTTAAAATAAGAGTGTAGGATGATCTGGTTCCCACACTGCTTGGTTCAAAGTTCGGGAATCGCAAATTCTCGAAATATGTGTATGCAGCATAGGCCATTGACGGTCGCCAAATGAAATTCATCAGGATCAGATTCCTGAAAGAAGCTTAATTCGATAGTGGTGGTCGCTGTAAAGTTACACTAAGGAGTCGCTTTGTTATTGTGAGGTTCTGATCGGATCACAACGTGAGCATTTTTCTCAGTCCACAAAGCATTTTTTTTTCTTGTTGATGCGCATGTGAGGGTAACTGAAAAGTCACTTCAAATTGATTTGATATGAATGGGTTCGTGTTAAACGGGCTGACGACTTCATTCCAAACCTGTGCTTTTCAACCGGTGTACCGCGGCGCTCTGGTGTGCCGCGACAAGGTCCCTGTTGTGCCGCGATATAATTTCCGGAATTGTAGGAAAGGAAAGGAAATTCCTATTTTGTTATTCTCAAGTCTATTCACCAGCAAAAGACTCACTTGCGGCTTCGATGTGACAGGTCAAACGGGAGCTTTGGTCATTAAGTATCACTTAATCTTCTCACTTGAGACACAGGGAATGGAGGTAATCTCCTTGAATATCAGGGTTGCCGACTTTCCTTCGTCAAATCAGGACATTAACTCATGTCTATCCCAAAGGATCCCTCTCAGCTGATAGAAAAGAATTGTGCTTCCCTTGACAACACATGTCATAAACATTTAATGTCCCAATGACGCGACGGAAGCGATATATACAAATCTCCTTTCACATCTTGCCTTTCACCACCTCATCCATCAAATATTTTGTCCTAGTCCAAGCGTGTCTTTTGCCGGTGGACAGACTATACCACCGACGAACGTTCGTACCGTTCAGTAGCTTCTCAGTTCACGTGGTCACGAGTGAGTAATTCAAAATGCAACAGCCACAAGCGGCGAGTGTACTGAGCAAACGTTTTATTCTGTGGATGCACGTGCGTTTGTACTTAGTACTTAGTGCCCTGTGCCAGGGTTTAGGAGTTTTCGGGGTATTGCTTTTGAAGTTTTTTTATTCGGGAAGGATTAAGTGCAACATGGACAGTCTTAATCGGAGAAGGCTCATCAGCAGTTATGTCTGTGCCTCAGTGTACTGAAACAGATGAACTTGCAAGTAAAAAGGCAAAGACGCTGAATAGGCAGTACAACGATGGATACTTGGCGTGCGGTTTTTCGTGGTTTGGAGATGCAACATCACCAAGACATGAGAGCCTCATTTGTAGGGAGAAACTATCAAACGAAGCGATGGTTCTGAGCAAATCAAAACGTCTCCTTCCAACTAAACATCCTTCTTACCTCGACAAGGACATCGGTTACTTCAAGCCGCTGCAGGAGCAGAACTTGAAGCAAAATTCCTTCATGAAAGCCTGCGCGAAAGTTTCTGACAGGGCGCAATAGGGCAGCTACAATGTTGCAAAGATAACTGCCAAACCGAAAAAAACCCATACCATCGGTGAAACACTTATTCTACCAGCGTGCCAAAAAATTATACGGGCTATGATAGGACCTGAGGCACTGAAGGAGGTGGCCAGAGTGCCGCTTTCTTAACGATACCATCAGAAGACGCATTGAAGACATGTCGCGTGACAGAAGTAACTGGTAGAGAAACTGCGAACAGCTGGGAAATTTTCACTTCAATTTGATGAGTCAACAGACATAGGCAACTGCGCACAACTCATCGCCATTGTGCGCCTTGTTGGTGAGGGCTGCCTTAAAGATCATTATCTTTCCTGCAAAGAAATTACTCAGCGTGCAACTGGCGATGAAATATTCCGCGTCACGGATGAGTACCTGAAAAGCAACGGGATCCAGTGGGAAAACTGCACAAGTGTTTGCACCGATGGAGCACCTGCAATGACAGAAAATGTCAAAGGGTTCGTGTCGAAGGTGCAAAATCGAAACGCAAATGTTGAAATCACACCCTGTTTTCTCCATAGCGAAACTCTCATGGCAAACAGCCTTGCGGATGAGCTGAAGTCAATTTTGGCTGAAGCTGTGAAAATCGTCAACTTCATCAAGTCAAGACCTCTTGAGTCTCCCCTATTTTGTGAGGAGATGGGAGCAGTACACCAATCCCAACTTCTTCACACAGAGGTTTGCTGGATTTAGCAAGGCGAGGTCCTGTCATGCATTTTTGAGCTAAGGAACGAGGAACAGCAGTTGCTTAACTTTTAAGCAATTTTTAATTTTACACCACGAATTGCAATATGCTAGTTTCTTACAAGACAATTACTGGCTGGAAAAACTACCATACATGGCAGACATCTTTGAGCATCTTAACGAAGTGAATAGGAGAATGCAAAGACGTGGTGAGAACGTGCTTACATGTACGGACAAGCTAAATGCGTTCAAATCAAAACTTCAACTTTGGAGAGAAAAAATAGGACGCTGTTCACTGGACATGTTCAAACGGACCAGTAACACGCATCCTAAAGAAAGCTGCTGAATGTCGTGGCATGCTTCACGACAAGTTTAAGCACTATTTCAAGTCGACTAGCATGGAGCAGTATGATTGGGTTCGCAATCCATTTGCTTCTTCCGCGGAGGAATCAGTGGAGGAACTTTCTCTGAATGCGCGAGAGGAATTTCTAGACCTTAGGAGCGACTGCGCTCTCAAATTCAGGTTCAGCGAGGTGCCTGTGGTTGCAAGTGAGAAACGAGTACCCAACCATCTCTGGTCGCGCCAATGATGTGTTGCTACCATTTTCAACAACATATCTCTGTGAAGAGAGCTTCTCAACGTTGACCCTCATCAAGAACGAAAGAGGTCATGTCTAAAGAGCCTGGATGAGGAACTTCGTGTAGCTCTTTCTAGCATAGCATTAGGCGCCACTGTTCCTCAAGACAGGCGCAAGTGTCTCACTAGTGTGAAATGTATGTTCGGGTCTTCAGTTTCTCCGATTGCTTGTGGGAACTGCTTTAAATGAAAAATTTGACTGTCCTTTAATCCTTAATGTCATACGAGAAGTATTTGAGAGAAGTGTTTTGAAAAAGAATACGTTTATAGGTTGGATGTAATAAGTGTCTTTCATAATAAAGCTTACATTAAATTTGTTTGAAATATTTTGTTAACGAAATGAAATATTAACATTAAAATGATTTTAAATGCACTAGTTGGTCATAATTTGTTCTCTCCATGTGGAAAAGGCTATTTTTTTCCTTTCATTGACTAGTGGATGATGAGAATATTCTATACAATGACTTTGCGAAATTTTGTGGTCTGTGTGCCGCGAGGATCGAGCAAACTCGAAATTGTGCCGTTAATTGAAAAAGGCTGAGAAGCACTGCCCTACACTCATAAAGAAACTCCAGGCCTATCATGGTCCCTTACTCTCGTTTCTTCCGAAGAATCAAATGCTTCCCACTCATTCACTCATTGTGCCAAACTTTTCATTACACACATTACGGGTCAGTGAAGGCAGCCGAATTGATTGATACGGCGTACGACACTGAACATATGCTGTAGGGGAAACACCATGTATACTCGAAACAAAGTGTGAAGACGGTTCCAGGACGTTGACATTCTTTGGGATTCTTTAAATAGATGAAATCGCTAAAGGTTTGAGGCGATTAATGGACAGCTGATATTTCCAGGCGCCCTTAATTCGAAAGCAAGTCAAAGGAAGGGAGGCAACCTGAGTATTTTCGTCTTTTTGAGAGCATTAGGGGAACTCTTTGAGTGCTCACGCGGACAGCCATCGTAGTTCGAGGACTCATATTGACTTCAGTACAGGCTTCATTGTAGGCTTCAGTTGATGTTAAAAGCATTTGTTGAACCAATGCCATAGAACTCAATAGGGTAATAGTTGAAATGAGACAAATCATTATTGCATCGATCCGTTCTATGCAGCAATTCAAAACCCAATAAGCTGACAGCTTTCCATCAACAAGTCCCTAAAACAGCAGAAAGGTCAAGTGAATACGAAAATTTCGTTCTAGCAAAACCGAGAAAAAATAATCTGATCACCGCTAACTTACACTCAAACAAATCATGCAATGCTGCATGTAATAAAAAGTAATTGTCACGTCCTTTCTTGTTGTGGATCGCGATTACCTTCCCACATCAGCCCCTCTGCTATGAGAACTCGGTGAAATGGAAGAGTTCCAGGAGTAAGACGCAGAAATTGAAATATTTGTATTATTATTTTGATGTTATGAATTATTTATCACCATGCACGACTATCAGTCATATAGATTTTACCTATTTCGTGGACAATATTTTAATGCCCTCAGGAAACCAAGTCTAAAAGTCTGCAGGTGTTAAATCAGGAGAACGTGCGGGGAACTCAACTGCACCTCTTCGTCCTAGCCAGTGTCCTTGCAAATTCTCATCCAGATAAGTACACAGTGCACAGTGTTATCGTAATTTGATCAAACTTCGAAAGAAATTGAAAATGCATGTGCATTTTGCAAGGACACCGGCTAGGACGAAGAGGTGGAGTTGAGTTCCCGCACGTTCTCCTGATTTAACACCTGTAGACCTTTACCTATGGGGACCCTAAAGGATGTCGTATATCGCAGAAAACCAACTACACTGACGGCCCTTAGAGAAGAAATTGAAAATGCATGTGCAGCAATCCCACTGGACACTTTGGCCAAGGTTGCCCAAGCAGCAGTTCGCCGTACTAATAAATGTCTGGAAGCTAATGGCCACCGCTTTGAGCATAATCCCACTGGACACTTTGGCCAAGGTTGCCCAAGCAGCAGTTTGCCGTACTAATAAATGTCTGGAAGCTAATGGCCACCACTTTGAGCACCTCTTGTAATTGTAGAGGCCAAAGGTAACTTGTATTAATCTCATGATGTCTGAATAAACTTAATATTAAAATATTTATACAAGTTTTTCTTTTCCTGAAGTGTGGATACAGTTTTTGGCGGGCTCTGCATATATATATATATATATATTATTCGGACTCGACAAGTACGTGAAGCTCTCTATCCACTGCGGAATCCTCACCCCTATGGGAGATATCACCACCACCAACTGCAAACACCTCCAAGAGCTTATGGCCCCTGACACCTATAAATACCTCAGTGTGGAAGAGAACTCCTCCGTGGCTGTCAAGCGCATGAAGCAGAGACTGACGACTGAATGCAAACGCAGAGTCTGCCTCGTACTGAAGACCAAGCTGTCTGGCAAAAATAAGATCGCTGCCCTCAACAGTCTCACCACCTGTCTTCAACTACAGCTTTGGAGTTATTTATTGGTCACCTATGGAACTCCAGGCCATCGATCGAGACATTATGAATAGATGATTGAAAAAAAAATGGAATAGAGATACATAGCTGACTGCTCAATTGCTCATTCACCTTTTGGGGGTGCCTGGGGGTTTCTCGTTACCGACAAATTGGCAAAAGTGAAGTACCAAGTGTGATTGCTATTACTCTATTTCTTGTGAGCTTAGACCAGACATGTTGACACATCCCTGCACAGATGTCATGGAACTTCTGGTGAACTTGAAATATGAATGTGAAATATTCAACATGATATCTTGACTGGATTCAAGAAACATTCATTCAATGCAAGTAATTTAAACTTCTTGCAAAATACAATGCTGTTCCCTTCCTTGTCCATGCACAGGCAGATTAATTTGATAATTGCACTGAAGTTTGCTGAATTAGAATTGCATACTGAGGGTATTACTGATGTAGTTTACAACTGTATCTCTTAATTGTTGCATGATCAGGTATTCACTTGCAAAGACAGAAAGTGGTGACCTAGTGTTAAAATGGGGCCAAAAAGCCAAGACTTTTGCATGGAGCAAAATGTGAAGAATTAAGGAAAAGTGAATATGAAAAGAAAAATTCAATGGGCAAAAAAATATACACAAGAATATAGAAATTTTCAGCCAAGAAATTGAATGAGAAAGGACCTGAATCAGGGAGAGGGGTTTGGAGAGAGTGCGATTCAGCTTTTGCTGCATCATTTCCTCTTCTGCAAGGATCTGTGAGAAGCTCATCTCCTGCACTGTTTCCTTCATGGAGGCCCACCTGTTCTTGCATAAAATGATCATTCTCTACAGTCAGACCTCATCCCTGTTCATTCCAGGGGAGACATAAATGGAGCGGAGAAAGACTAACGAGGGGGTGACGAGTGGTGAGGCAGGAGATTTAGCATCTGCTTGTTCTGGCTCTTCTTCAGTTGACAAGGTCCACAAATTCACCTTAATTCCTCGCTCCATCCTCTTCATTTTCCCCTTCCCTTTCTCCTCCCTGCCTCCTCCATAAACAATTATAATCAACATTGAATATTCTTCCCTTCCTAATGTATCTCAGCTCACTAGCTTGAATAGAAGATCAAGATTAAAATGGTAATGATTTGTTTCTCTACAGTCAAAAGATGCTTTGAGGGTGAAAGAAGTGTGCAGCCAGTTTGCAAAATACATTAGTGTTCTAATTAACACATCCGTTACTCCAGCAGTGCCCAAAGTGCAGCCCAAGGGGTGTTTTGTGAGGCCTGTGAGGAAACTTGTGAAAAGACAATAACATACTGGAAATGAGAGAAAAGACAGGAAGAATAAACCACCTTGATTATTTTGCAAACAAAATAGAACATGTGGTGGACACACAACAATGGACATACTACATTGCATAAAGAGGAAAGGGGTGCCTACTTGGCAGACACCACAACCAAGATCGCAGTCTCTTAGGCAGGGACACCCTCTATGTTCTAGGAGGAGGCCTTGGGGCAGACCATCCCATTCAGACAGCTAAGTTAACATATGGAACATCAACTAACTTTCAAGAGATTATTCCTTGTTGCTTTCTGTCAGAAAGTTACAGGAAAAATTTATTACTCTACACTCAATAAAAGCAATCTAAGCCTCTATCTCCCATAGAAGCAGTTCATGGATGAAAAATCTGGAGAGGCTAGCTCATGATCTTAATGTTGCAGTTCACAGGCAGCTACTTCATGAAAAATCCATCTAGTGGTTCCCAACCTTTCTCTCACTCACACTGAACCTTCCAAAATGTAGTGGGTTGTGATCCAACATATGCAAACCTCTGCTTGGGAAGCAGCTCATGGGTTTGTGAAGGCCCACAATTGGCACAACCCACTGCCTTTGTGGCCCAATGATCCTGAAGTTTGGGCTCCAGCATTACTCCAAAGTAGAGATTCTCACTAGAACTAAAGTAATACATGAACCCAGATTATCTCCTCAAGACACCTTGAATTGCATGCTATTGAGTCTCAGAAGAAAGTTTACGAGGTCTGATCATAAAGTTCTAAGACTTTATGTATTACAAAAGAAGCAGTAGAGGTAGTGCACCAAAATGATGAGTCAACATAGGGGAGGAGTCATTATATGTCTGGGTTGAGTCGCTTCCGCCTCCACCAAACCAGTGCTGAGTAGAGCTTGTTCAAGGTGAGACGTGTCTTGGTCCTGTCACAATCGTAATGGATACAAAAGAACAACGCATGTGCATCAAGTTTTGTGTGAAGAATGGGAAAAATGGAGCGGAGATTCTCAGAATGTTAAGAACTGCATTTGGTGATGCTTGTTTAAGTAAGGCTGTTGTTTATCAGTGGATAAATTGGTTCCAAGATGGCCAAGAATCCGCTGAAGATGACCCACGTTCAGGTCAACCTTCAACATCATGCAATGATGAAATTGTTGCTAAAGTGAATTAAACAATTAGTTCTGATCAGCGATTGACCATTCGAGAAATTGCTGATGAACTGGGGATCTCCTTTGGATTGTGCCAGACAATTTTGACTGACAATCTTGGCATGCATTGAGTGTCTGCAAAATTAGTTCCAAGATTGTTGACAGATGACCAAAAGGTCCACCGTCAAGAACTGTGCAAGGAGCTGAAAAGAAGGGTGGAAATGGACCCTAATTTCATCAATTGCATTGTGACTGGTGATGAAACAAGGGTGTACGGTTATGACCCCAAGACAAAATTCCAGTTGTCCCAGTGGAAGTTACCAAACTCGCCCCATCCTAAAAAAGTGCAACAGGTTCGGTCAAATGTGAAAACAATGTTGATAGTTTTTTTTTACATTCAGGGCATCATGCACTACGAATTTGTTTCAACTGGTCAGACGGTAAACCGGGCCTATTATGAAGCTGTTCTAATTCAATTTAGGGAAAAAGTTCGAAGAAAACGCCCCCAGCTGTTTGAAAAGGGTGGATGGTTTCTCCACCATGACAATGCTCCTGCACAAACCGCCCTCTCCATTCAAGAGTTTTTGGCCAAAAAAAATTCCTGTTGTACCTCACCCTCCATATTCACCTGATCTTGCCCCTTGTGACTTTTTCCTCTTCCCAAATTTAAAATGAAGCTCAAGGGATGAAGATTTGATGACATCCCAATCATCCAACAGAATGTGAAAGCAGAACTCGACAGGCTCACAGTTGAAGACTTCCAGCAATGCTTCAAGAAGTGGCAGGAACGTTGGGACACTTGTATATCATCAGGGGGAGACTACTTTGAAGGGATCCACTTGCAAGAATGCTGTACGTACCATACTTTTTTTTCTTTAAATAAAGTCTTAGAACTTTTTGGTCAGACCTCGTATGGTAGGCATCAGGCACTATGAGAGTCAGAGGGTGGGCATAGTTACCATTTCTCCTTCCTTTCTACTCTTAGACAGATGTTTCTGCTCTACATGACATGCTATGAGCTACTCTGCATCTGCTCATTCTTTACTGAAACCCATTATGAAATTGAGAGGAGTGCATTCTATCAAGATGGGAGTTTTGATTTTGCATTCAAGATAATGCAGGCTTTTCAGGCAGTTAGTAGCTCTTGAGTGCAGATAAAACAATGCAAAAAGCCTATATTTTTAATTCAAAGAAGGGACTCAAACTCTCATTCTTTCAGCTCTCCACATTCCTTCTGATGTTAGTTAAAAACCATAAATAAGGAAAACTCCTATAGACACTTTTGTCTCTCACTTCAGACAACTGGTAAATAGGCATTCTGAATCTCTCCAAATTTAGATCCTTTCTCACAAAAGGTAATGGCTTTATGCTAGATCTTTACATTTTAGAGGGATGCATGCAAAAACATTGTGTTCCATCTATGTGAGTGCTTCTGCAAAATTTCCTTTCCCAGTAGGAAAAACTTACCCAAATGATAAAAAAAGGCTTCTTGTACTTATAATAAGGACAGTACATTGACTGTGACATTGAAAGGTGGCTGTCCCCACCATGAAGATTAAGTTAGGAAAGGAGCAGGAACAGATCTAACTGCCTTGGGAGGACTCCCAGGCCAGAAGATATTGCCAATTTATGTTGCCCTAAGATATCCCTGTAAGCAGGCCTCACTCCATGTATGCTCTGCATAAACTCCCTTTTAGGATTGCCCCCCAGGGGTTAGAGAAAGTGAGATGGCCATACGGAGGGGAGTGGGCCATATCTCCAAGTGAAGGGAAGTCTTGGTCATGGAAGAGCATAGGTCGAGGACTTGGTGGAGGTGGGATCACACGCACTCCTTTCCCCAACCCACTTCCCATCATGTCTTTTTTTTCTTCCTCTTGCCTTGTTTCTTCTTTGCCACACATTTGGACATCTTTTTCACCCTCCTGATTTTCCCCTCCATCAAGTGTACCATCCAAGGTTGAGGATAGCTTGCCACTGGAAGTTCTCTTTCGCTCTCTCTTACTCTTCTTGGCAGCTTTTCTTGTACGAGATAAAGCAGTGGTTCTGGTGTTAGGTGACATTTGAAAATCAGAAAGATCCTGTGGGCTCTCCTGAGCAATGTCAGCAAGTTCTGCGGTTGAAGCGAGACCCAGTCGCCAGGCAGGAGGTGTGAGGATGCGCCTTGACATGCATGGCAGCAAAGAACGATAATATGCAGCCAGGCCTTCCAGTGCTTCCTCACTGCATTCTTCCAGGGATCTTCAATAAAGATAAGGAAATCAGTCATCCATTGTCCTTCAATCTCATTGGTTTAAGGATTCATGAAAAAGAGACCTGGCGTCAAGAAAAGAGGCAAGGTTGAGTGAGATGAACTGAAAGACTGCATCCTTGAGCCCAGGGGCATTGCACATGAGAGCTAAGTCTAGGATATCAGGGGCATTCTTAAGGGTCATCATATCCACAAGGGACACCTCACACTCCTCCTGCATCAGTATTTGCATACCACAAAACTCAAAAACACCTCATGATGGAGAGCTTCTCAGAGCAAAATATATATATATTTTTTAACTATCCTCTTCCAGTTGAAATTGTGGCCTCAATTTAGTACTCCATTGATAAAGATCTTTCAGAAAAGAGACTTCTATCTACTTTCCTGATTGCCATAGCCATAACAAAGCATTAAATGCAATCACATTCTACCAAAAAAATATTTTTCCAAAGACAGTAAATATTCTCATGAATATCATGAGTCAACTGGTGGAAATAAAAAAAAAAAGGAAAAAGGAATTGAAAAAACAATAAGGCAAGATGACTACAAATATGGTCTCTGGTAAACAGAATCTTAAAATGTCGACATTATTGCGTCTGGCTCAGTTTTGCCATCTCTCATCCTTTGGAATGAGATATAGCAGTTGAGATTCTGAATTCTGTTGAAATATGGATCTCAACAGAATTCAGCTACTCTGTGCCATTGTTTCTCAAGAGTCAACAATTCCAATTCATAGACTATAAACTTTCTTCATTGATACATCTATGTGTCTACAGGGGCTTGCCTTGAGTCGATGTAGAAGGAGTTGATCGGCCACAAGAAGAACTTGTGCAAGGAATGTGATGTCGTTGGCCCTTTTAGTGTGGGGAACAGAGTCCTGATATAAATAATCAAGAAGAAATTCAAGGATCTCTACAGGAATAGCAATGGGAACCTTCTCCATGCCATGGCTCTCCCGCCAGTTCAAGGCGAACATATTGCGGAAGTATTCAGACCGAGCCATGAGAATGCACTTGTGACATGGGAGCTCCTTTCCATCCTGGCTCATCAGAGTCACATCCACAACACAAGGCCAAGAAGTGCGTGAAAACTGGAGTTGTGAAGCCAAGGAGCCACCTGAGTGATATGTCAAAATTCAACCTTGGGAGTGTCATGGAATGAAAATTTCAAAGCGATTCAAAAAGTGGTTGGACTTACGAGGAGGTCCTGCAAGAGGGGAGATGATATGCCCCTTATTCCACTTCAATGATTCCAAGTACTTGATCAATGGCTTAAGATGAAGCCGTTTGGCAGCCTCCTTGGTCAAAGGTAATGGATCCTTTGACCTGTTCAAACATTTGAAGAAGTCAAGAATCTTCTGTAGTTACATATGCTACCTCACAAGAGCCTTGCTTACATGGGAGACCCTGGAGAAAGGAACGGAGTCTCCCCTGTATAGATGTAATGAAGAATGTGAGAGAATATCTGAGGACTGATCCCATCCAGATTGATGGTGTCACCAGAGTCAATTTTGGACTGGTTCCGGAAATACTCACAACGCTCCTTCAGGATCAAGCGATGTGCTGGAAATCTCTTCCCCCCTACCTACCAAAAAACTTATTACCCTTTGCTCTTCTTGAAACAATGTGGAGACAGATCATTGATAACAAGGAAAATACTCACAATCAGAGTGACATCTGAAACCAACTCCTCTGCATTCTTCAAAAGGAATTCCATATCTTCTTTCATTGCAGATGGAGAAACTGAAGGCACATCAGTGAGGCTCTCTTTGGGGTGCACCTTCAACAATAAGCCCCATTAGCAACTACAGCTCTTTCCAAGGTAGCACTAAATTTAGTCAGTGCTATAAGGACAGGGCTTATCCAACCTGAAGAAGAGCAAAGTTATTGCCTTTTGGATCACAAAAGACTCGAATTCCTCGCTGAATGAAAGGGACACGATTTGTGCGGAGAACCTCAGTCTCCCCATCTATGTCTTTTAACCTTCCCTTCCCTGTCTTCTTGGTCTGTGTCTGTGCATGGGAACTCTCTAGGAGGTGCAAGAATACTCATTCTGAAATCATGATTCATAATGCTGTTGGAGTGTATTTGTATGACCATGTGAGTTTTTCCATACTTACTCTTGGTGCTCCAGCATGCAGAGTAGGCCTCACCCTGTCTTGTGACAACAAGAACAGAATGTCGACTGAGTGCCAGGTCCACAACAAAGATGTCCTTTTGAAGATTGAAGGAGCATCTGCAATGGATAACTGAAGTCTCAGGATGGAGGGCAATGGCAATGAATGAGTACATGTGGAAGATGAAACTGACTTAGTCAATGTGGGATTATAGCCTCTCCATATGAAAAGACAACCATTTTGTGCCAGAATGAAAACTATTACCTCCTTATCACCACCTCCTATGACATCAATTCTCTGCACATCACTGTACCTGCAAAAAAAATATCACATCGCATCTGCTAATGCTTTTATTATCTGCTATGCTTGGTTAGTTCAATTGGTAGGACTACAATCTCAGACACATGATTAGGATCAGTAATCTTACTTGGAGGCTAACTTTCGGCACTGGTAATCGTTGAGAATGAAGACATCTGATACTCCAGTAGAATGATCTGTAGCCAATACAATTGTTGCTCCTTCACTTGCAGCCACATATTCAACCTTGTACTTCTCAGAAATATTTAAACATGTCACCTGCAACAATAAATACAGTAGCTTGGTAAATTTTCATGCAGTGTGTCACACTCACATGAATGCAATTGTGAGTCTAACCAGCTTGGGTGCATTGATTGTATCACTTCCTTGCAAGTGACCAAGTTGCCCTGAATTCACACCACATGTGAAGAGGTGTGTAGAGGAGTAGAACACAGAATGAGAGGGACCACAAGCAATTCCCTGGATTGGTTCATTTGGCCATTTAAGGGATATCACTTTTGGATTCAACAGGCGATCAGTGGGACTTAAGTAATGTCCAAGTTGCCCATATCTGTTGCTCCCACAACTCCAGACCTGTCAAATAAGATTAAGTGTAAGGGCTTCACAAAAGGGAAAAATGAAATGCCTGGATAAGCAATGCTCCATGACTCACATTGTGATTCTGAGTAAGGAAGAGTGAATGATCAGAGCCAGAGGCAATGGCAATGCATGAATCACTCTCCACAAAGCACTGGATCAATTTTGGCGTCAATTGACTCTCCTCAGTTCCAAAACCCAGCCGTCCTCCAAGACCGTGACCACAGCTATAAACCTGTCCTCCCTTTGTAAGGAACAGAGTGTGGTACTCACTCATGGAAACCTGGCACAAGATCGGTCAGGGAGCATTAGCCACTGAACAGTACCTACATCATATTCCATCTAACAATAGGCAATTTAAGGAAAGCCAGCTCACAGAAGAAATCTGAACAGAATCTCTCCTGAAAAAGTCAAAGATGTCTGGTTGTTCCTTTGAGGCTGTGGCTCCTGTGCCCAGATTATAATTGGCATTTGTGCCCCAGATGTAGAGTTCAGAGATAGAGTACACTGAAAGATCAACAATGGGAGGCCGATCAAAAAGGACATGATCCAATGCAGTCAGACCATCACGATCAGTCTGGGTCAATCGTGCTCCATTCTGAAAAAAAAAAAATCCTTCCAACTTCAAGCAAGAGAAATATACAAACTGGAATACCATTGACACACCTTGAGGAGAGCAATGGCAACAGGAATATGACCATAGAAGAGACTGCGATGGAGAGCAGAGTAACCAGACTCCAGGTCCTTCCCATTGACTTGGACATCAGGTGACTTGAGGAGCCAGAGGGTGAGATGGCTCTTCCCTACACTGGCTGCCACATGCAAGGCATTCCTCCCAACATCATCCAAGACCTGGGCAACATTCATGGAACATGGAGGAACAGTCATGGTACATCTAGAGGCATAGACTGTAGGTAACAGCAGACTCAGGAAATTGAGCATATAAGCAGGATGGAAAGGTTCTATACCCATGGTTTGGTCATATGGTAAACACAAAGTGCTACTGGTGTTTCAATGCCAGGGACATCTGTCAGATACCAGTCCACATTATATGTATGACCAGATGAAATGTTAGCTACACTGACATAGTTAGGCCCACAGAAAAGAATGGTTAGCATTACATGGGTGTGTGAACTCATTCAAAAATCATGGCAAACTAACAGCCCAACACTTGAATTTGTGAATATTTGGCAGTTGTTAAAATTTGTGGAAGACCTAATCATACAAGGCTGCAGTATGAACTGCATGGGATAGGGTTAAAGGGAAGAGCAAACAGAAAAAGGAACATGGGAAGTTAGAAAGTGCCAGAGTGAAAGAAGTACCTTGTGTCAAATGCAACTATTGTCATGAGCCAGTTATGCATATCATGCTCTGCTTTCTATGCAGTAGGCTAACATGCCTTAACCATTTGGATATTTTTTTATTCTTTCCCCCTGATTCAGATTTAAAATGTGACCCTTGAAATTATTCCCACATTCAGAGGATTCATGCTGGCTTGCATTTAAGCAGGCAGTATTTGAAATTACTGAAAGAGAGTGGCAAGGGGTTAGAGGGAGAGATTCACTGGCATGGCATAAGCAAGGGACAGAAATGGGTGTTGGGTGCAAGGCTTAGGCCTAAACAAAGCAAGGTCTACACATCTGTTTAGTATTCCCAATATAAACATATGCACAAACATCACCAGCATTGAGGCCTATATATTGACTTATACGTCCTTTTTGCAAGCAGTGAGTAAAAAAAACAAGAACAAAAACAAAGAAGCACATGCAATTTAATATGGGAAAACTCTTTAAAATAAAAAGGATGCACTTTTCAACACTATTCTGTACCGCAGTGGCTGTGTTTAGGGTCTTGGGTAACATGTGGGGGAGGTTTGCATGTATAAGAAAGGAGGTACTGGGTTAACATGTGTTTTTTTTTTCTTTTTACCCATTCAGTAATGATAATTTAGTAAAACTTTTGACTTTCTTTGAAGAACAAAAAATTCAAACCTGGTGGAAATTTTTACATAGCCACACCATATATGCGGCAGCCTCCTCTTGGGATCCAGTTTGGATGGCAGCGGATATTATCTGGCCATGTTGTTTCGACTTGCACTTCTCTGTACACTCATCCAGCCCCTGCTGAGACGAGATGGAAGCAGAATGGAAGCCAGGGCCTCCGGTGGATGCCTGGGGAGGTAGTTCTGTCATCACATAATAATCTGTTCCACCCTAAGGATTTCTCGTCGAAATGGCAAGGAAGCACAGGGATTGGACGAAAAAGATTGCATCGGGAAGAGGTGTACTTCACATGACACATGGCAGACAGGAGGTCGCCATACTCCATGGATGGTCATCTCAGTGTTATCACATGTCCAAGATACAGACGAAAGATTTATTGTTACTCTTATTCTACTATTTCCAAGAAGGAAGTGTTGGAATTGTATATGGTACTGCCGATTATTTGGAGTTGGGAATGGGGTAGACTTACCTTCATCACAAAGAGTCGTACCGGAAAACTGTATTCACCAATGCGAATTGCCTCACAAATCACGTCCAGCTTTAACAGGAACTTCCCAGTAAACGAACAAGGGTACAGCAAACAAGGGTACGTTGGACCAGCATTGTATCAACGTTCCGAACGTTTATTCAATGTTGATTCAACGTTATGTGCTTCGAATTGTCTTAACCTTTTTGCACCTACGAGCCCCCCAAATCCTCAAGTATTACCCATGGCTCCCCCCTCCCCGGTTATCAGAAACACCTGTTGGAACACCTGTATTTGTGATTATAAATTATGCTCTTCGGGAGCTACCTTCAATTATATACAGGGATTTAATTTTCAATGGACTCTCCACGAACCCTCAGGACCTACCCCATGGACCCAAGGTCAAGAACCCCTACCGTAAAGTCAATATAATGTCATCGACCTTGAAGGTCAAAGTCCAACGTTGCGTGAATATTATAGGAGTGTTATGGCATTATGATACCTTCTTAAATCGCATTTTCTAATATATATAGACGATCGTGACTGACTGACGCTAATTCTAACCATGTTTTAGAAAAGTTAGAAATCTGAAACTTCCACATGTACCTATTGGGATGTAGAGTTCAGAAAAAGTCCGACTTTAGAGGTACATGCCCTGGGGGCACCCATTTTAGGGGGAGATGTTTTCAATGGTATATATTTACTTCAATCAAACGAAGAGACACGGAAAGCTGAAACTTGGCATGGACGTGCCTACTGAGACACAAATTTCAGGGAAAATGTAAATTTTCAGATGCAAACCATGGGGACACACGTTTTCAAATATTTTTTTTCCCTAGCAAATTGGCCAGAGATAGAAAGGCGAGACTTGATACATAAGTACCTTTTGAGAATCTGAATTCAGAAAAATTCAGGTTTTGGGGGTAAATGCCCTGGGGGCACCGATTTTGGGGGGAGATATTTTCAAATATTTTTTTTGCTTCAACGGATAAACATGGAAAGCTGAAACGTGACATGGACGTACCTACTGAGACTCTGAGTTCATGAAAAATGTCACGTTTTGGATACATGCCCTGGGGACATATATTTTTTTAAAAGGTGCTTTTTCCCGAAACTTTTCTGATTCAATGAAGGAGAGAACTAAAGTTGAAACTTTGAGCAAAAGTACCTGTTCGATTGCTGAGTACATGTCCTACTTTTGAAATATGACCCATCAGGGCCGATTATGAAGAGATTTGAAGTTAGGCACACAAGAAACAATGTGAGTAATTATTCCGATGAAAATATCGGTTTGTTCTCTCTCGATACACATTCCGATGGGCACATTCTTTTAATAGGTTTGACCACTTTGAAAATAAAGTATTGAATGAGTCACTATCCTGGTAATGGAACGCCAAAGGCGCGACAATAGCGAGTTTGTTTGCCCGAAGGGCAAAAAACAAACTCGCTAGTTGAATAATATTTATGGTCTTATCATGGAGCATGCATCACCAAATAGGGAATAACTTTTTTTTTTCAAGAAACGACCAGGGGCCGTATTCAATATATGTCTACATCAATGTATCTCAGTCTCCTTTGCTTATATTTGAGCAGGCCACTAACTTTTCGCGGCTAAGCACCCTACTTGAAAGGATGACCCTATTCGATATCCTTCTTAAGCATAGCATCTAGCTGAAGTGGACTGCTCAAATCTAAGGAAGGGTCCCCCATCACTTATGTCTTAGCAGAGTGGATAAGTGGGTTAGTGTATAACATGAGTAACACTTTTATTCAACTGCCGATTATCTTCTAGAGAAGGGCACTTGTTTGCCAAAGACTTCTTCGCCAGATAATCAACCCAATCGGCACAGTCACGTCGGTGTCAACGTTGAGAAAAGGTTGAAACGTTGAGATTCGGTTAAAGTTGAAAATCCGAAGAAGAATCGTCATCAAACCGCAAATCATATATGATGAGAAAAGAATTTGCGCTTAATAGCCACTAAACGACTTCGCTAATCCACGAGTAGTCACAATATGCTGCAAATGCTGTTAATTACGAATAGCCAGCATTTCATTGACGTCGATTCTTCGTCGGATTCTCAACTTTAACCAAGTGTCAAGGTTTCAAACTTTTCTCAACGTTGACACAACGTGAATGTGCCGACTGGGACCCCGCTTGATGCTTATTACGACTCTGACTTGTCCAGTACAAGCGTTACCGATTTGACATGAGCAGCATTCTTTTCCTCATTGACCTTCAAGAGGACATAGAACCAGTAGCTCCCAGAAATCACCACATAATCCATGTTATTCAAATCTGTGTTGGTTCACTGCACTTTGTGACAGGATCTTTTAAAACTGTGCTAAATGAGCGACTGTATGGAAGTCTTCCATGTTTCTGCAAGTAGGATATTTTAGAAGGTTGTACTTGCTATGAGAGCAAGGTTTCACATTTTGTGACGCAACCAGATGATGGTCAGATGGCACAATAAAGGGATGCCTTCGGTCAATTCCCAGTTGTGATTGATGTGATCGTCGGTATTCAGTTAATGAGCTTAATTTCTTCAATCACAAGGGATTCTAATGGATTCATTCGATAAACGTCATGTGCGTTTGCAACAGTGCATATGGGATCACATGTACGAGCTATGTCTGCCCGCTGGCCGGTGGTGTCTACGATGTCCAGGTACTCCACTAGGCTCCTTGTGTGGCCAGTTACAAAGTAGAGAAGCCTCTGGTTTCTCTCTCGAAGAAAGCGGCTTTCGCTTTCGCCAACGAGTGCGACATAATGGAGCACATACAATAATAGGACAATGTAGGACGACCATGGTGAAGGTAATATTTGGGCAGGGGAAAATGAGGCTCCATCGTCTACATTCACAAAAGGTCTGAGGACTTCATGACTACGTATTTGAATGTCTTCATGGATGAACAACCGAATGAAGATCCAGATGGAGATGCATACTAAGACCGTTTGGCACTGGCATGAACCCATCACAAAGTCCTCTTGATATTTCGCCAGCAAAACCAATAGCTCTTGCAGGTTAATTTGAAAACTGCCATGCTGACACGGAAAGAATAGGGCCGTTCCAGGATGTAACGCTTGCTCGGTGTCCCTTAGCACTCTGCTAGGATAAGCAATGTGATCAGATAGATATTGAATGACTGAGTTGAGTACCCTCCTAACCTTTGCAGACACCTTAGCAGGGTTCTAGGCTTACTTTTAAGAAATATATTGAATACGGCCCCAGGACTCTATCCAGTGTTACCACCCTGCTAACACCAAATATTGGCTCAATGCTGGACCAACATTGGGCACGATGTCTATATACAGTACATCTTGCCATTATTGCCAATACCGTCTAAATGTTGGCTCCATATTGGCTTCCCAAAAACGCCATTCTATCATCGATCCAATATCAGACTGACGCGATGATCTAATAAGCCCAAGTTGCACGGAGAAGGTTTTTTTTGGTGGAAATTTTGAAGTTCTCCTCCAGGCCACTAGATGGAGGTATGGGTCTCGCTTTTCACACAACACACAAAAGTGCACTTCTCTCTTTCCATGGAATCATCCCTTACAGGAGTGCTTAGTACCTCACCATATGTTTTCCTAGTCTCATTATATCAATCAATAAAATCGGACACTTAATCATTTATTACCCCCAAATTCGAAACAGAACCATGGAGTCCAGGCGATAAATAAGCTCATACTCATGATGAGAACCCCTTTGCATTTATTACTTCATATGGCAATCATTCAAGATTGGTGTCTAATCCCAGGCAGCATCATGTCATATTCTCAACTCTGTTGCCGGGGCCATGGGCTGGCAGCGCGAAATAGTCTTTGAGAAGCCATTACTCTCCATTTCAGAACTGTCTTTGTAAAGATATTCTCACACTGTTGACTTTCTCATTCTCTCTTCTCACTCCTTTTTCTAGCCTCTTCTCTCTATTCACCAGATTCTCTCCCTAAATCCTCCCCCCTCTCACGAGGCAGAGAATGCCTGGTAAGAGGAAGTCTCGTAAGAATCGGTCCCCGTCCTCCCCTCCCCAAAACCCCTCGGCCGAAACGTCAATCCTCTCCATCTTCCCATGCCAACTCCAAACCTGCGTCCTTAGCCTCCGAATCCATCCGTTCCCTCAAAAATGCTCTTAATCTGAACGCAGCTCCCTGTCTCTCCCCTTCCCACTCTCACACCCCGCCGTCCACGCCAGCAAATTCCTTCCTGCGCAGTTGCAGTTCACCAGTCGCCCCAACTCAACCTCAGACAGCCACAAGCAGCTCTCTTTATCAAAACCCCCTTTTTGTGAAGAAAGATATTTAATCACCCACCAAATAATAATGAACTTGTCACCAAATATTTTCAGCCTGCAAAAATATTGACTCCATCACCAGATCACAATGAATCATCTGCAAATTGGAGTCAGTCACCAAATTCCTATTTTTTATTTCATCAAATATGACTGCACCATCACAGGGGCTGATATCACCAAATTTGCATTATCCTACACCAAAAAATGATCTCATCATCAAACTTAATTCTCAGCGTTTGCAACCCTATCAAGGAAAGGATTTTTCGTTATTTCCGCCTGCAATGTCAAGATGAGATTGTAAGATCATGTCATGCTTTGGAGGGACTTTGGGGAAGGACCTATGTAACTAGTCTCCTTGTGCTTGTGTACTGTACATGAATGGGAGTTGTGTACGGCGGTGACTTCCAGTTTCTGTGTGCCCTATGTATTAGAGGTGCCATGGCAACTAGAGTTTGAGGACATTGAAACGAAGAGAGACGCCTTCATTGCCTGCAGTGACGGCAACCCCACAAGGGAAGAGGTTCGGAAAAGTGCACAAGAGTATCTAATCAGAAAACTGGAGCATTAGGAGTACTTGAAGAGAACAAGACTCTCCCTCTGAGTTATGAGAGCTCCAAATTTTGAATGCACATGCCCTGTTCAAACATTCACTCAGAATGCTAAATCACAGCAGGGAGAGTCAGTATGTTCTCCCTTGCAGGCCCGATAAAAGAAAATTTGATTTCTTCTGACACATGAAATGTGATAATGATTTGATGCTAACTCAATAAAATTTGGTGATCATTTCATTGCTTCTGGTGAAAATACTGAGGGAGAATTTGATGTAAGATTCATTAGGTCTGGTGATGAACTCATTTGGTGATGACAATCATTGAGTGACAATAGTAAAATCCGGTGGTGAATCATTACTTCTTTGTGACAGAATCAATATTATTTGGTGATTAATTAAATACTAACCTTTTGTGAATTCTCTCCCCCCGAATTACAAACAGGGGATAGCTTTCGTTCCCTCCTTTATGTGCGCCTTCCCTAAGTTCCAGTTGCTCGGCATCAAGCAAACCCGCTCCGAAGGCTTTGTCCTCAGCCTTGCGAAACCTTCGGACATTGCTCGCCTCGCCAGAAAATGGCCCGAGATCGGCGGAGAAGCCTTCCCTGCGCGAGCTAGGACCCCGCTATGCAAATTCGTCATTCCCAGTAAAAAGAATTCCGGCTGAATCCAGTCCGAGTTTTGACTGGAATAAGGTGGAACTAGCTGGTCTTCCTTACCAGCTGAGAAGCTGGAATTTGCTGGAATGGGTTCAGTAACTTCCCTGTGTTACTCAAAGAGAATAAACAAGGAGGGACTCTTGTTTGTGAAAATTTGAAGAGGTAAGAAATTGTTTTGACGCTAAATTGCAGAAAGCACAGTATTTTAAATCTTATTTAGAGGCTTTGAAGACCTAAGACTCCAGGTTGACTTGCCGTTTTTGGTACATCAATAGCAAAAAACAGGTCCAATTAAGGCTCCAGGTTGGCTTGCAATTAATATCGGCTGCAGGCAATATTGCTTCGCCATTATTGCCAATCTTGGCGAAACAATGTCTCCCTAATATTGCCCTGCCATCATTGATGCAATATCGAACGGATGGGTTGATCTAATGTGCCTCAGTTGCACTTGAAAGTATCCAAGAAATGAAGGTCTTATCTAGGCCACTATATGGCAGCATGGTTTTCGCTTTCCAGACTGTACCCAAAAATACCCTTCCTCCCTTCTCTAGATGCGTCCTCCACAGCAGTTCATAGTACCTCAGAATATATACAGGGCGTTTCATTTAAATTGTACATCTTTGAACGCTCATATCTCTGAGAGGACGCAACCGTTCTTTACGAAATTTGACCACAATATAGAGCAACCTTTGCCAAATTATTGGACAGAGTTTCTTAATCGCAGCGCCATCTATTGAGTTGAAACACCGATTCTGACAAAACCTCTGAAACCAAGATCTTATCAACTTGATGAAATCTTTTAAAGCTCATCATTCGTTAGATAATGCCTTGATCCAGTGGTGCTGAAAATTTCATGATTGTATCTCATCTCCTTACTAAGATATCAATCGTCAAACCTTAGCCACTTAACCCATCCGCTTACACTTAATACTCTCAATGCCATGGATTTTTCCGATGTTTTGGCCTGAGCCCCTGTTACCATCGCCCTGACGCATGAGGCCTACGGCGCAAAGCTATAACTTTTTTGGCCAGAATGCACAAGGTCGTCGAAGTGAAGGTTAGGTAAACAGATGGGTCAAAGCATTTTGCAATCTGGGATAATGTTAGCGTGACTTTGCCACCAATTCAGCGAGATACCATGGCTAGTCACTACACCAAAGAGGAAAAAATCGAAATTTTGGAGCAATATCTCTTGAATAAAAAATCTCCCAGCGAGACCTCAAGAACTTTGAGGGCAATCTGGAATCTGCCAAGGCGTGTTGCAATCAGTCGGACTGTGTTTGCAAACATTTACCGAAACTTTCGAACATTCGGATCCGTACTCCATCCAAGGTCGCGCACGCCAACAGTGCGAACCCCAGAAAATATTCAGAGGGTGCAAGAGGCTGCACAGGTGCACACAGAGGCCAACCGGAATGCCGGGTCTGAGAGAATCGGGTTTGAGCTCGGGATATCCAAAACACCAGCGTGGAGGATACTCAAGAAGGATCTGAAGTTCAAACCCTATCATTTAAAGCTTCTTCATGAACTTAATGAGGATGACTTTGACCGTCGGGTTGAATTTTCAGAACTCTTTCTTGAACGTGACCAGGCTGATCCCTCATGGAAAGACAACATTCTTTGGAGTGATGAGGCGATATTCAGCCTGGCTGAAACGGTCAACCGCCACAATTGTGTTTATTGGGACTCACAAAATCCCAATCGATACGTTGAGGCAGACAATTTGGGCGCACAAAAGGTGATGGTTTGGGCGGGGGTATCTTCGACCAGAAAGGTTGGACCGATCTTCTTTGATCAGTCGATAACAGGTGCCACCTACCTGCGAATGCTGAGCGAAGAGATCCTTCCAGTGATTTCCCAATGGGAGGAATTTGAACGCCTCACCTTCCAACAAGATGGCGCTCCTCCCCATTACGCTCAAACAGTTCGAAATTTTCTGGATGAAACCTTTCAGGAATGGATTGGTCGTCGTGGAACCATCGAATGGCCAGCAAGATCTCCAGATTTGACTCCCCCTGATTTCTTCCTCTGGGGATATCTCAAGGATCGGGTTTTCGCCCGTTCTCCTCGGAATATTCCTGAGCTGAAAGAAATCATTAAGGAGGAGTTCGACACCATCCCTCAGGATATGGTTCAGAAGGCGTGCCACTCGGTTCTCAACCGATGCCAGGTTTGCATCGAGATTGAGGGTAAGCAAATCAAGCTTCACAAAGGATAATCTCCTGATTGTGAATTCTTGATGGTGGATGACGTGGAGGCAAGGGGAATCACTTCCAAAAACTCCCCATGGGATGAACGACGGCTACCTCCACGTTGGTTCATCCTGGGTAACGCTAAAGCCGTCATAGCCTTGCGCCGTAGGCCTCATGCGTCAGGGCGATGGTAACAGGGGCTCAGGCCAAAACATCGGAAAAATCCATGGCATTGAGAGTATTAAGTGTAAGCGGATGGGTTAAGTGGCTAAGGTTTGACGATTGATATCTTAGTAAGGAGATGAGATACAATCATGCAATGTTCAGCACCACTGGATCAAGGCATTATCTAACGAAAGATGAGCTTAAAAAGATTTCATCAAGTTGATAAGATCTTGGTTTCAGAGGTTTTGTCAGAATCGGTGTTTCAACTCAATAGATGGCGCTGCGATTAAGAAACTCTGTCCAATAATTTGGCAAAGGTTGCTCTATATTGTGGTCAAATTTCGTAAAGAACGGTTGCGTCCTCTCAGAGATATGAGCGTTCAAAGATGTACAATTTAAATGAAACGCCCTGTATATTGTTATGTCTCATGAAAGCAATAAATCGAATTAATTTTATCAATCCTTAATTTAATTATTATCTCCATATTCGAGACAGATTCGTGAAGTTCAGGAATTAATCAAGCTAATATTGCCTATAAAATGCCCTGCCCGTAACTAAACGGTTTTATTTATCTGGAGCTTCAGAATTCTGAAATGCTGTTCTCAAAGCTAGGAACTCCAACCATCCCCATCTTGTCAGGACAATGGGATTGGATTAATAGCTGGAGTACGTACTTCTTCGAACAATCGAATGGAAAATCGCCTCTGGTGGACTAAGTTTGGTACACCTGATTGATGACATAGCTCATCTCCAAGTTGGATCATGCAGTCTTCCAGCTAAAACCATCTTCAATTCCAGCATGGATCAAGTAGTTTACAAGCCATAACACTACAGTTTCCAGCTGGAAACCAGTTAGGTTTCCATCTGGGAACTATCTGGAAAAGGCCCAAATTTACAGATGGAACCATCTAAAAAATCCTGCCGGAATTTTTGACTGGGTTAGAGGACCTCCAAGAAGATACGAGTGTCATTGGAGAGGTTCTCGCCCGTTTCTCGAAACTATACTTCCGTTTTGAGAACTATTTGAACAATTCCCAAAACTCTGCAAACTTTTCACAAAACCTTTTAGCCTGGCCTATAGTTGCGAGAAGCTCACATAGTTTTCTCGATCCCGTATGTTTAACATGGAGTCTCAATGGTGAAATTGAAGCGGATCATGAATATACTTGAAATATAAGAGCTCGAAAAAAGAGAAACCTATGTCTGGACTCCAGAAGTCTTCGTGACCTTACGAAAAAAAGTTTCTTCGATGTAAAACCTAAGAATTTTTACCTATGATTATAAATTCCGGCTATTGGGGCTTACAATTCGTTACAGTGGATTTCTTTTCATTTCCATACTCGAAGCAGTGACACACGTGTATCTAATACTAGCGAGTTTCTTTGCCCTTCGGGCAACTAAACTCGCTATGGTCGCGACTTCGGCGCTCCATTGCCTTGAATAATGTTTAATTAATTCATTTTTTGCAAAATGGGAAACACGTATTTAAATTACGTCCCCATTGAAATGCGTGACATATGGGGTCAAAGGTCTTGATTTTTATCTAAATCATTACTTCTATGATTCTATGTGTGCCTAAATTGAAATCCTTTCTTGTGGCCCTTTTTGTAAGGGTGGAAAATACATGTTGAAATACTTCCCTCAAATAATCAAAGCTAAGGAGACATATTAAAAAAGTAGGATTTTTACTGTGCCCAGCCATCAGACAGGTACTTCGGAGGGAAGTTTAAATTTTCTGTCTTTGTTTCGTTGGATCAAAAAAAATTCAGGAAAATGGGTCTGAAAAAAGTGCCCTGATGGGTTTTAAGGAAAATTTTTTTCTTTTGAAATGTAGACTCAGGGAACTCCATGCCACCCAGTTTCAGCCTTATACGTTTCCCCTTTTT